>JADBJO010004008.1:50000-60000 GCA_016801955.1 Conus betulinus | reverse complement strand
CAGATATTTCCACAATTCAGTCTTGTGCTGTGACAGTACAATTTGATAAGATTCTACTATCTTATCAGTGTATTTACCAAAAGGTCCAGATGATAACAACACTGAATGGATCCGTATGCTTCAGGCAGATAAAGGCAAAAAAAAAAGTGCTAATTACAGGTGATTTTAATGCACACGCCCCTTTTTGCTTAAATAGTGATCACATTCCGATTATAACCAGGTTTGAAATTACAAGCACAAGAATTACATATCAAACTGAGGATAAAGTCCCAAAGTACAATTATAAATTTGCTAATTGGGATAAATTTTCAGCAAGTATGTCCAAGTTTTATGTTGAGGATATGCACGATAAAAATATAAATGATCTTTATTTTTTCATTTACCAAGGCAGTCCTAGATGCTGCAAATGACTCTATACCCATGCTTAAGACAAAGAAATCACATAAACACTCTGGAAATATCTGGTGGAATGGAATGACAACTGTGAAAAGGCAAATAGCGAAAAATGGGAGAAATTTAAAATATACATACAAGAAAATTCTACCCCAAAACCATCAAGAGGCAAACAAGGCAAAAAAAAATAAATCAAACAGAGTTAACGCTCAGGCCAAGAGACAATACTGGTCTTCTTTTTGTATTAATGAAATCTACAGTCATAAAGATATGCAAAAAGTCTGAGAAAAAATGAAAACCATGAAAAACGGAATTAATTTACCACAGTGCCCCATAAAATTAGAGAACTCAGATCTACCCACTAACAATGAAAGGCAGAAGCATTTGCAGAGATGTTTGTAAATTATAGTAGAAATGCAGGTTTATCAACTGAAAGTAAAGAGTATAGAGAAAATGAAGAGCGAAGTAAAACAAATCAAATCATGATGATAATGAGTTCACAAGGAAAACCTATGTAAATTCTGAAATAACATTTGATGAAGTAAAAGAAAGTATTTTACATATGAGTAAAGCAAAAAACATCTGTGGATTAGATGGAATATCTTATGAAATGTTAAAACACTTACCCTTACAATGTTATTCAATTTTTACATGTATTCATACAACGATGTTGGAGTAAAGGGGAAATGCCTTCTGTTTGGAAGCGATCAATTGTTATTCCTATACAAAAGCAGCAGAAAAACCTAAGCAGATAGAAACAGCTATCGACCCATCTCGTTAACATCACACGTTTGCAAACTTATGGAGAAAGTAATATTAAACAGATTAGTCCACTTCTGCGAAAAACAGTGCATTATACCCCCAAATCAAGCAGGCTTTCGGAAAGGCCGATCAACTACAGAACATCTAGTGAAACTAACAACACAAATCAAACAGCAGTTCGCGAGGCGGAAAAATATCCTTGCAACTTTTTTTGACGTTAAGAAAGCCTATGATCAAGTATGGCACTACAAATTATTGCAAAAGCTTAAGGAAAACAATATTAATGGTAATATGTATAACTACATTGAAAAATTTCCTTTCACATCGTTTCATACAAGTAAGAGTAGGAAAAACTTACTCGAACCCCAGAGAACTTCAGATGGGATTACCTCAAGGTTCAGTTATTTCTTCTGTTTTATTTAATATACTCATAGCCGATCTCCCAAAGAGATTATCAAACGATTCAGTTTTGGTCCAGTATGCTGACGATATATGCATGTGGATGAAGGTAACAATGAAACGCAATACATCCACTAGAGCATTAAACTATACGAAAAAAACGTTTACCAAAAGGAATCAGATAAAATCACTGATTTTATGAAAGAAAATGGTTTATCACTATCTTTAGAAAAAACAAACATGGTCCTTTTTAACTCAGGTTATAACCCAAAAAAAATGCCTATATTTAGCATTAATGGAATTGCCCTAAAGTTTGTGCAAAGTGTTAAGTTTCTAGGTGTTTATCTGCATTCAAAAACTTACCTGGAATCAGCATATAAATCATATACTTGACAAAGCACGAAAAGCATTAAATTTTCTCAAAATTATAAGTAAACAACGTTGGGGTCAAGATACTAAAGCACTTTTATGTCTTGCAAACTCACTTGTTCGATCTCGTTTAATATATGCCCAAGAAGTTTTCTTTAATGCCCCCAAGCACTTATTATCCAAACTTCAAAGCATAGACTGCAAAGCTGTTAAACTGGCACTTGGGGTACCAATACATGCTTCCAATCTAGGATCCTATAAAGAAGCGGGGGTGTTCTTCCTCTAGATGACAATAGGAAAAATTCTTGCGCTAAATTTATAGTAAAGTCTTTTGCTTTTGATACATTTTGTAAGGAAGAAAATTAGATTAGACTCCGCGAAAGATTTTGCTAAAAGAGCTAAAACACAATACACTCTTTACAATCAATCAATTCTTATGCCACCGACATATAATCAATTCTAAAAGAATTAAAACACAAAAAAATAGCCACTAAGCCACCTGTTTCACCAGTAGCACCCCTGGGAGCATATTAAACCTGCTTTTGATATTGATGATACAAATTTAAACAAAAATCAATCTCCAAATATCTTGAAAAATTTAGTAAACATAAGCGTTGAAAACAAGTATACTGACTATATCAAGATTTACACAGACGGGTCTGTAATAGAAAATGGCAGTGCAGGATCAGCATTTTTTATTCCTTCCTTGAAAACATTAAAACGTTATAATATTGGTAGACATTATTCCATTTTCACTGCTGAATTAATAGCCATTTTAATGGCGTTACATCACATTAAAGAGACTTACCTTTAAATGCATGCAAAATATTATTTTGTGTGGATTCAAAATCAGTATTATATGCTATCAAAGGTCAAAATACCAAGACACGGGTTGAAATGATACACGAAATCAAGCACTTAATACATCACTTAGCAAGCAAAGATATCAGTGTTACTTTTTATTGGATTCCATCTCACGTGGAATTCTCTCTAATGAACAGGTAGATCAAGCAGCCAAGAGTGCAGCATGCAATGCTACAGGGACAATTAAACTTAATGTTAAGCTAGATCTACATGAATATTATAAATACTTTGACAAGCTAGCAAAGGATAATTTTGTTGACAAGTTGAAGACCTTAGATATACAATATTCACATAATTGTGTAAAAAACTTGTGATACACTGCATTCGGATATAATAATTAAGAGTTTAAGTCAAATCAAATCCAGATCAATTACGTCTTTAAAGTTTAAGATTCGTCTAAATGCTCTGAAAACAAAATTTTGTAAAGATATTATTTGTGTTTGTGGGAGTCAAATTTCTACGAATCATTTGCTTCTGCACTGTCCTGCCATCAAAGCTCAAATGCTCAAAAATGGAGGCGCTGCGCTCAACCATCGAAATCCGATAACATTACAGAAAATAGTTAATGACCTTGATCTTCTTAAGTTGTTTTCAGAACTTGCGTTCTAGTTCTGTTGGTATTTTTCTTCGATAGTTGTTGGTAATGTTGAGATTATTTGTGTTTGCAGAATCCAAAACTTAAGTATGGAATTGATTATACATTTACTCATAAACACTCAACACTTTAAAGAATCTCTCACGTGCATTTTTTTTTTTTTTTTTTTTTGTTTTTTTTTTGGTCTAATGTCACTTGAGGGTGAAGAGACGTTAAATTAAAGTACTACTACCCATTACTGCCCTTTTCTGCTTCTTCGGCTTTTTCCAGTCACTGGCAACTTTGGTGACGGTTTCTTCCCTTTCTTTACCTTTTTCCATGGGGCCTTTCTGACCTCTCCCTAGTTTTTCCTACCTGTCCTATCTTTCCCTACCTGTCCTATCTTTCTTTCCCTACCTGTCCAATCCGTCTATACCTGTCCTATCTTTCCCTACATGTCCTATCTTTCTTTCCCTACCTGTCCTATATTTCCCTGCCTGTCCTTTCTTTCTTTCCCTACCTGTCATACTGTCATATCTTTCCCTACCTGTTCTATCTTTCCCTACCTGTCCTATCTTTCCATACCTGTCTTATCTTCCATACCTGTCCTATCTTTCTTTCCCTGCCTGTCCTACCTTTCCATATCTGCCCTATCTTTCCCTGCCTGTCCTATCTTTCCATACCTGTCCTATCTTTCCATACCTGTCCTATCTTTCTTTTCTACCTGTCCTACCTTTCCATACCTGTCCTGTCTTTCCCTGCCTGTCCTATCTTCCCTACTTGTCCTACTCTTCCCTACTGTCCTACCTTTCCCTCCCTGTCCTACCTTTCCATCCCTGTCCTACCTGTCCCTACTTGTCCTATCTTTCCATCCCTGTCCTACCTGTCCCTACTTGTCCTACCTTTCCATCCTTGTCCTACCTTTCCCTACTTGTCATACCTTTCCCTCCTGTCCTACCTTTCCATCCCTGTCCTACCTTTCCCTACTTGTTCTACCTTTCCATCCCTGTCCTACCTGTCCCTACTTGTCCTACCTTTCCATCCCTGTCCTACCTTTCCCTCCCTGTCCTACCTTTTCATCCTGTCCTACCTTTCCATCCCTGTCCTACCTTTCCCTCCCTGTCCTTTTCCATCCCTGTCCCACCTTTCCATCCCTGTCCTACCTTTCCCTACTTGTCTTACCTTTCCATCTCTGTCCTACCTTTCCCTCCCTGTGCTACCTTTCCATCCCTGTCCTACTTTTCCCTACTTGTCTTACCTTTCCCTCCCTGTGCGCTACCTTTCCTTCCCTGTCCTATCTTTCCATCCCTGTCCTACCTTTCCCTCCCTGTCCTACCTTTCCCTCCCTGTGCTACCTTTCTATCCCTGTCCTACCTTTCCATCTCTGTCCTACCTTCCCCTCCCTGTCCTAACTTTCCCTCCCTGTCCTACTTTTCCTTCCCTGTCCTACCTTTCCTTCCCTGTCCTACCTTTCCATACCTGTCCTATTTTTCCCTCCCTGTCCTACTTTCCCTCCCTGTCCTACCTTCCCCTCCCTGTCCTACCTTCCCCTCCCTGTCTATCTTCCTTCCCTGCCCTATCTTTCCCTCCCTGTCCTACCTTTCCATCCCTGTCCTACCTTTCCCTACTTGTCTTACCTTTCCATCCCTGTCCTACCTTTCCATCCCTGTTCTACCTTTCCATCCCTGTCCTATCTTTCCATCCCTGTCCTACTTTTCCATCCCTGTCCTACCTTTCCCTTAATGTCCTATCTTTCCCTACTTGCCCTATCTTTCCCTATTTGTCCTACCTTTCCCTAATTGTCCTACCTTTCCCTACTTGCCCTATCTTTCCCTACTTGCCCTATCTTTCCCTACTGTCCTATCTTCCCTACTTGCCCTGTCTGTCCCTACTTGCCCTATCTTTCCTTGTTTGTCCTACCTTTCCCTAATTGTCCTACCTTTCCCTCCATGTCCTACCTTTCCCTATTTGTCCTACCTTTACCAACTTGTCATACCTTTCCCTACTTGTTCTATCTGTTCCTACCCTCCCTCCTACCCTCCCAATCTGTTCCTGCTTCTCCCACATTTTCAGCCTTCTCTACCTTTTCCTTCTTCATCTATTTCCAATGTTAACCTCATTTTCCGACTTTTCCCGCTTTTTTTGCTTTTCATGTTTTTCCTACCATACTTGCTTTCCTATCTTTTCCTGTTTTTCCTACCTTTTTCAATTTCTTTTTCAACCTTTTCCTACTTTTCGCATTTTCGGCCACTCCTTTTTTCAGCGTTTTGTTTACTTGTTATATTTTTTTCTACTTTTCCTGCTTTCCATGCTTTTTTCAAAACTTTCCAGTTATTTTCCTATTTTCTACATTTCTTTTTTTTGTTCTCAATTTTTTCCTACATTTCTTACTTATTGCTACTTTTCCGAGCTTTTCTCGCTTTGCATTTTTCTCTACTTTTTTTTTTTTTTTTTTACCTCTTTAACATTTTCTACTTCTCTGATATTTTTTCTTCACTGTTCCTACGTTTACCTGATTTTACCGTCTTTTATTTTGTTTACCCTTGTAATACTCTGGTAACTTTTTCAGACTTTTCCTTCAGTATACTGTTACTTCTATATTCGCCCATTTACCACGCCCCTTCTGACTGTTGCTTCATTTTTTTTTCCTTTTACTATATTTTCCAACTTCTTCTATGTTTCATGCTTTCTGCCTGTTCTTCCCAACCCTTCCCCCAATACTTTGTCTGCTTTTGTTACCTATATGTTCCTCTCATTTCTCTTCCAACATTTTCAGAGAGAGAGAGAGAGAGAGAGAGAGAGAGAGAGAGAGAGAGAATGCCGAACAATTAAGTAGTGGGGGAAAACAAGGGCAGGCTAACAATTCCTCCGTCATTATAGTAATGACTTGGCAAAGATTTGAACTAAAATTTTTAAAAAAAGGGGGAGGCTGAAGGTGAAGAACATATATGTAACATAAGTGTTCACACATGCACATGCGTGTATACGCACCTGCATACGCGCGTGTGTGTGTGTGTGTGTGTGTGTGTGTGTGTGTGTGTGTGTGTGTGTGTGTGTGTGTGTGTGTGTGCGTGCGTGTGTGTGTGTGTGTGTGTGTGTGTGTGTGTGTGTGTGTGTGTGTGTGTGTGTGTGTGTTTCTGCGAACATGTATGTGCTTGCGGGTTTGTGTGGGTATATGGTTATCCTCACTTGCATTTCAGTTTAAGTTCGCAGGATTTAATTATTGGTTGGTTTTTTTTCCGAAGATTTGTAGCCCTAAATACATGACGTTTGTTGCAGGAAAGAATAGCGATGACTGAACACGCTTCAAGGCAGAGGAAAATCAATGCGCTAGTCAGGCCAGTCTGCTTCTCAGCCCCTCTGGGAAAAGCTCCCCTGTCACACGAATGCCGCACGTCCCTCCCCGACCTTCCTGGCCTCCTCAAGAGTCTGCAACTGTCGGAACTTCAACAAAGTCGAATCCCCCCCCCCCCCCTTCCCTTCCCGTCTTAACCCTACTCCACCTCTTCTCACCCTCCCACCTCTCTAACCCCTCCCTTGTACCTTCCATTCTCTCTCTCTCTCTCTCTCTCTCTCTCTCTCTCTCTCTCTCTCTCTCTCTCTCTCTCTCTCTCTCTCTCACGTGCACACATACAGACCTCTACTTCCACATTCTCAGCTTCTGTGTTTTTGTTTCTCCGCCTGTTCATTGTCTTCCACTCACCCATACGTTACCGCGTAAACAGTCATCCGAGTACTTGTCACATACGGTAAGCAGCTGTCCTAAAAATTAAGGAGGCACGCAGATTCATGTGTTTTTTTTAATTCATTTTATCTTATTGTATGTTGTTGTTTGTTTGTCTGTTTTCTTTACTTTTTTATTTATTCATTCATTTTTCTTTTGTATTTCTGAGTTTGAAACGCTGGTCGCCGTTCGCACGAGCCTTGGGGCTCGTGGGATGATGCTGGATAGGCAGAAATAGTTACGATGATAAATCCTGACCACCAAGTCTTCAGTTCCAACACAGCGGATGGGGACGAAGACAACAGTCACAGAACTCGTCCTGCTAAAACATGCGTTAGTTACAACGGACTGACTGCTGTTTTGAGGCTCGATGAAATAATGTACAGAGTTATCACTGGAGAAGCATTCTTTTTCGTGCCCCCTCTTCCCCCACCCTCCCTCGCCACCCTCCGTGGCACATTCCCTTTTCCTCAAACTACAGTTGTTATTTAATATTTTCTGGAATGCCCTTTCTTCCCATCTGTTCCCATCCCAAAAGCCAGTCCCGCACCCTATCCTCTTTCGCCCTTTTACCCCAGTCTCATCCCCATCCCTCACACAGCCTCCAGTCTCACGCCTCCACACTGTCCTCCACTTTTAACTGTGGAAGTTACCTGTGAAAGTCCAGCAGCTCAAGAGGAAGTGCCCAGTCAGAGGTTCATCGTGCCTCAGGCAGGTCGTGACGGAAGGGGAAGCCTATCCCCCTCCTTCCGCCGCCTTCACCTTCCCTTGCCTCAATCAGCTCAGTTGACAGCTGGGTGGACAGTGACAGTTTTCACACGTAATATGCCATGTCACAAGTGGCTCGAACGCACAAATGTGTACTCGGCAGTTAAAACGCTCCGGCCATTTGACTACTGGACCCTCTATCTTGTTCTTTAGCTCTCGACAGTTTTTTGAGGTTTTCGCCTTATTTTTCAAACATTTTTTTTTCGTTTTTCTGGGTAAATGCGTTTATCAGGTTTAACAAAGAACATGTTCTTAGATCTGATGATCTCCACACAAAACATTCGATCACCTGTGATCGAAAATCAAACGACAACAATACAAGGAGCTGATTAGACATAATTATGTCAAACAGCTATTCCCAGACCAAAGTCTGTGTGTGGTGTCAGCACGAAGGTCTCTAATTGCCAGGCATAGCGTGTGTGACGTCGGCTTGTGTCTCGTTAGTATCCTTCCAGCCCTAGGTTGTCGACCTCCTGGACCACATCCCCACCATAGTTTCTAATGAAGCTTCATTCCGTTTAAAATCCATTTCATCGTCAAAACAAGCAAGATAAATGATGTCTTTTCAACGCCATAGGTCAACAGGGAAATCCCTCTAATTATGTTCAGCCATTTTTCCCCATACACAAAAAAAAAAAAAACAATCACGTTCTCTAACAGGACGATGAAACGTTCGGAATTGTTGCTGTTACTGGCGCTCCTAAGTCGAAGATGATGATGAAGGCGAATGTCTGAACGATGTCGATGACGACGATCGTTCTTGTGAACGACGATGATAAAAATAAATATCTGAATGAACGAACGAGGACGATGAGGGACGAATGTCCATGTTGAACGACAGTGATGAAGACCAATATCCGAATGAACAACAACGACGAGATTAACTGAACGAGTTTAAGGTGACAATAAAGACGAATGTACGAGTGAACGACAACACTCAAGACCTATGTCCGAATGAACGACGAGTTCATTTTGAGTTCAGCTCATCTCGAGTTCAACGCAATGTTGGATGAAGACGCTTCTTCTTAGTCTCTCCAAGTTAAACCTCAACAGCAACGGTTCCTCAAAGTGTTTGTGACCGAGGTTGTGCATGAGAATAGTACTCGAGCCATGCCGTGGGTGGTTTTGTCCTTCAGGGCACGATGTGGTTGGTTTTTTTTGTTTGTTTGTTTGTTTGTTTTGGCATGCTTTTACATTTCATGGTCAAACGAACAGTACAAAAAAAAGCTAAAATGCGGATCTCTATTTTGAAGCTGTGTGAACCGAGTGACGGTGTATGGGAAGGTTTGCTCCTCGTGTTGCTGTTTATGGGCGGACTGTTACTGCCGTGTGGAGACGTGGAGCAGAACCTGGACCTGCACCCCCGGTCAAGTCAGACAACGTGAAGCTGACACGTCTGACATGCTACATGCAACGCCAGTGCGGACATGTGTGCTGCCCCCTCTGAAGACTCTTCTGTGTCTAAATCGACGACTGCCGAACCCACCATGACCGACATCATGTCTATGCTACAAGGAAAGGACAGGACCAACAAGGCCATGGACAGTAAGTTGGACGATGTGAAAATATGGACGTGAAGATCCTTGGTGAACAGTATGCTGCGTTGCAGAATGAAGTGAGGGGTCTCAAGGAGGAGGTGGCGAAATAACATTCCCAGAGCAATGATATGCAAAGAATGAACTCTGACCTGGTTGATGGAGTAGAGTTACTTGAAAAGAAGGCGGACGACCTCGAAGGGCGCTCAAAACGCAATAATTTATTGTATTATGGATTGAGCAGGAGTGAGAATGAGAACAGTGATGACTGCGAGCGAATGTTGAAAGACTTTACGGCTAGGAAGTTGGGTGTACATGTGTCGAGTTTGACAGAGCGCATCGTTTAAATACAAAGCGTGACTCCCCCATCATTGCCAGATGCTCCACGTACAAATATAAAGTAAGTATCCTAGAAGTTAAGACCAATTTAAAAGGAACAAATATCCTTGTCGGCGAAGACTTCACAAATAGGGTTCGCGACATCAGACGGAGGCTCGCTCCTCATTTATTCCTGTTTGCAAACGAAAAGTCAGCCACCTTGCACAGGTCGTTGCTCTCATGATAATATATTGAATCACTATGGTGATTCATTTTAAATCTCTGCGTTGCTTG
>JADBJO010004008.1:32500-45000 GCA_016801955.1 Conus betulinus | reverse complement strand
CCTGAGTCTGAGGATGTTTTTCCCTTTTCACTCTCAAATGTTGTCAGACCATTTCTTTCTGTCTCCCCCCAGTCAGTCTCCCTCTTTAAGCAGTTCCACCGATTCCCTGAAGGACTGTTTTAGAAAGACCATTAGACCTTTGTTACATGGCAAAACCAACGCGGTTTTCATGTCTCAGCTGATGTCGGTAGACCTTCATATGATCCTATGCGCTGCCTGACGATTTGGCGCTCTCGTTGATTGGTAGTTTCGATCGGTGTATCTGATGTTTAGTGTGGTAGTTTCGATCAGTGTATCTGATGTTTAGTGTCTTGTTGTAGCATCTCATTTCCATGGCTTCGATTCTTCCCTCCAGATCCGCTGTGAGGGCCCATGCCTGGCGTACGTACAGGAAGGTAGAATATATTACATGTAGAAGCCTGATTCTGTGTTCCATGGATACGTTCTTATCTTTCCATGTAGGTTTTACACTGGACGGTGCAGTGGTCATCTTTGCTGCCCTCGAGGAGATTTTGGGTTCGGATCACTCCCTGTTAATGATGGGCCCGATCACCATTACGTACAGTGACCATCACATCAACTAGTGATGGGGGAAATTCACAGCAAAATGACATTGAGGTTAATGGGCCTGTAACAAGGTCCGGGGTCAAAACTGGTGGAAATGTATCCACAGTTGAAGCATAGAGCGTGTGAGCGGGGATGACATTTCTGTCCAACCAGTTGATAAGATCAAGAACATGTTCTTTGACTGTCTAGTTTCCTTCAGCTCTGGACTGTCGGCTGTTGCCAAATAGCCAGTAAAAGGCGTTGTCATCATTACGTGACCATACAGCCATTAGACAAAAAAATGCCGCAAGAATCTGACAATGGCAGGGCGATTGAACCATCCTCGGACGAGGACAGTTTGTGGGATATCATAAATGCTCTGTTTCTTTTTCTTTTTTTTTTTTCCTTCTTTTTTTCAGCTAGAAATTTCATTAGAATTCAAACGTATCGCTAAGCTCATGGTTTTGAATAGTATTATATACATGCGTGTGCATGTGTGTGCATGTGTGTGTGTGTGTGTGTGTGTGTGTGTGTGTGTGTGTGTGTGTGTGTGTGTGTGTGTGTGTGTGTGTGGTGTGTGTGTGTGTGAAATTTTCCCACAGTTAAGATCAGTGGAATACAATTAAAAAAATCTGTGAGAGCTTTACCGAATATTACTTTCTTTATTTCTTTCTGCGCACGCAGGCTAATACTCCTGCGGACACTGCCTGTATAGACAGGCAGTGGAGTTTTGTGTGTATGACCGTTTTTTATCCCGCCATTAAGGCAGCCATACCTCATCTTTGGGGAATACCGAATATTCAACTCCGACTGAAAAAACAATATCAACATGGACCATGTTCAAATTCATACTTCTGTCCGGGACAAAAAAACTGCTTCAATTGCAGGTGTAGTTTTTGTTTATTTGTTTTAAATCAAGAAAAATCTTTCGGAAATGCCTTCGCAAGACCTTGGAAGAGCCACATGACTGCCACATTTAGCAGTATGCCGTCACTCGATAGCCTAGTGGACTGCATTTGTGTTCCACCAAATTTTACCGTGTGAACATTATTCTGCTACCACACGTCGAAGCAAATATACAACTCATTTCGATAGACCTAGACTGAAAGGCTGAATCGTGTAAGGCGCTCCTAACTCACCTGTAGGTTACTGGCGGCTGGTCTGTATTGCAAGCTGAGCCATTGACTAAATGTCGTGATCATGTGTCTATTGGTTGGTGCCAAAGGTTCCGTCAGTCCCGCCATATCGGCTGTCGCCCAGAGGACCACGAAACAAAGAGGCCTTATTACAGGCTGGTCCACAAAGAGGAGGTCCCCCACCCCCACCCCTACTTCCCCACCCACTGCGGTCAGAGTCGCAGAACACACATCCTGTATGCCCGCCTCACGTCCGCTCACCTTTGACGTCAGATCCGGCGATGAAGTCAGCAGTGTTCCTTAAGTAGAGGCTTTACTGTGGAAAAGTCTGTAACTGGGAACTTCAGGAATCAAGACACGGCCTCTCTTACCCCGGCATTGTTTTCGTTTCCGAGTTGCATATTCCGTATGAAATAAAATTCCATATGAAAAAAAAATCTCTCTTGGCATTATGTTATACCAGAATAATACGCGGCTTTGAGTGTACCCACGAAAAGCTAAGCGTAAACATCATCATGGTAATTCATCATGTCTATTCACATAAAAATTAGAAGTAAAACTGCGAAAGAATTTGTAACGGATGAAAATCAGGACAGAACGTCCGTGTTAAACATGCATACCAAATTCTGTCGAGGACCTTAAAAAGTGCCGGCAAAAAATCGCATACCCCCAACCTTTTGTGTAAATTCTGTGTGTGACTGTTTAGGACATCAATTATGGTACTTTTTTTTCTTTCTTCCCTTTTTTTTTTTTTTTTTTTTTTTTTTTTTTCGTAAGAAGGTAAGAGTATATCACACGACACACACACACACACACACACACACACACACACACACACACACACCACCACCACCACCACCACCACCACCACAGCAGCAACAACAAATAGTTGTATTTACAAAATGCGGGACTAAAACTGAAAAGAATGCCACCTCACCAACCTCCAGAGCTGAGGCTGTGTGACTGCAGCTGAACGCCCACACCACGTGTCCGCCAGTCATGTTGCGCCTCATCCTTCCTTCCCGGAGCTCTACAGCTCCGGAGTGTAACGATTCAGCCAGAGAGTCACTCACTGCTCACCAGCATAGTATCTGTAGTGCCACTAGAATACATTCTCATTTGTGCAGCAAGGGAGACAATTATTGGCGTCACATAAAAAGAATATGTTTCTTTTCTCGACATTTGTCGTGTTCGTGTCGAAGATGAAATGGATTTTGAACGGACACAAAGTGAATCAGTTTCAGGGCTATTGAAACTTTCTCTTGGTTGCTCGTCTCTGTCTTGTTTCTATATGCAAATAATGAATTCAGTGCTACTCCTGATGTTAATCTTATCATGATATATACCAATCTAGAATTGACTGTCTGGAAACGAAAATTCAGAAACCTTGATCTCAGTGGAACAGTACTGCAGACATTTCATAGGTGTTTTATCTAGTCAGTCTTTTTTTTTCATGTGTTTGTTGGTGTGATAGTTTGAATGTCAAAGTAAGAGTGTGATGAGTAAAGGAGCGAATATTTGCGACAGGATAGTGGGAGTGAAACAGGGTTGTCTGACTGCGCTGTATGAGTGGCGAGTGAAAACAGGCCTGGGTCATTTGCAAGGGACGGCACTCCTAGTCTCAGTAGAAACTATGAGCCTTAACCTTCTGGAAGTAGCTATCGGACCCTGACATTCAGGACTCTTTAAAACCAGGAACATTTTAATCCACATAATTATTTTGAATTATGAACACTTATATAGCACCTATCCTCGGCTAGAGACCAAGCTCTAAGCGCTTTACAATCCACACTCCTTTACACAACGGGCTACCTACCTGGGTAGTGCCGACTGAAGAGCAGCCCGCTGGCGCTTCATTCAGTCGTTTCCCGTGACATCCAGTCAATATCGTTCAATACCGTCCACTCAATTTCCTTACTTCCTTCATTCTTTCCATTTCTCACGCAAGGTGCATGCTATGTGTAACGTGTCATCCATAGCAACGGCCAAACTGGCCTTCTCTTCCGGAAATTGGTGATGGGATTTTACGTGTATGCAAGTTGTTATGCGTGCGTTCACACACGGAACCTCGGTTTTATAGCCTCATTCGAAGGACTGTATGGGAAATGGAGTCAGAACCAATGTTAACTCCGAGGGAAGATACCTCCTATACCGAAACGGCCCGGCGGAGATTCGAAACCACAACCCCAGGATCACCGAGATTGCGAGTCTTGCGCTCTACCAATGAGCTATTCCAGCCCCACATGTTGGTTTCTATATTGCGCGTATGACTGCGTGCGTATCCGTTTGTATTTGTACCCTTTTTTCATCTAAATAAGTTATTCATAATCATCAAGCTGTTCTTGATTCCAAAAATATGTAAGTTGTGAGTTGGTGATGATTTTTAATGTGCTTGTGCGTGTGCACGCATGTGTGTGTATGTGTGTGCACACGCGCGCGCACACATGTGTGTGCGCGCGGGGCGCGCGCGCGTGCGTGTGTGTGTGTGTGTGTGTGTGTGTGTGTGTGTGTGTGTGTGTGTGTGTGTGTGTGTGTGTGTGTGTGTGTGTGTGTGTGTGAGAGAGAGAGAGAGAGAGAGAGAGAGAGAGAGAGAGAGAGAGAGAGAGAGAGAGAGAGAGAGTGCATGCATGTTGGAGTGTCAGACTTTCGATTACACAACGTCAACAAACAAAAGAGAGCTCCCCGGGTTAACTTACATCTAAACTTTTTGCACTATTTACTATTATACTAATAATTCTTCTACTTTTTTCACCAAAATTAATTTGACATCGTTTCCAAATTAAAAAGACCTACAGATCCTCTATTGTTTTTTTTTTTTTTTTTTTTTTTTCGTCCTTGTGAATGCTGCCTATCAAGATGATCGTCCGATGACAAGCCTCCCTGTCTCTGTGTTAGCATTCAGGCTTGAGGCTGTGTGTGTGTGTGTGTGTGTGTGTGTGTGTGTGTGTGTGTGTGTGTGTGTGTGTGTGTGTGTGTGTGTGTGTGTGTGTGTGTGAGGAAACCAATGATTTCATACAATAAGAATTCTAGCTGATTTCAGGCGAAACGTGGTCATGTGTTGGAATAAAGGCACAAGCTGATGTGTTAAAACTCGATTGTGCGAAATGTGGAGTGTCGAACTGTTGCAATGTGTGCAGAAGTGGTGGTTGCAGTAACAGTTGTGTTGGTGTAGGTGGAGACAATACTGTTGATTTCATAAGATATTCCCTTTGTATAGTGGTAGTAGTGGTGGTAGTGACGGTGTTGCTAGTAGTGGGGTCGCCATCACACTGATCTTTTGACGTCACAGAGCTCAATTTACCGGAAGTAGTCCAGCTGAGAGGTATATGTACCTGATGTACATTCTACTCCACTGATTACATTGCACTAATAATGGTGGACATTCGTTTTATAACCTATGTAATCAATCTTTACGTAAGTCAATGACTGGTTGTCACCATCCTTTTATACAACAGCTTGTGTGTGTGTGTGTGTGTGTGTGTGTGTGTGTGTGTGTGTGTGTGTGTGTGTGTGTGTGTGTGTGTGTGTGTGTGTGTGTGTGTGTTTTCTTTTTTTTCAAAACATGCTGGATGATAGAACTATCATAGAATTATTTCATACGTTGAATATTGTTTTATTTTGTTTCATAAAAAATATCGATGTTTCAAATGTTGAATAATGTTTCCTCATGAAAATGTCGGTGGAATAGCCCTCGTCTCCGTGAGCGGGTTTAATTCAACAGTTCCGGGAAAAAAAAAATTAGACATTATTCCAGTATCTGGGATGCTTTCTTGAAGTTTAAATAGTAAACATATATGCTGATCTCTCATCAGGCAATTTCTGTTTGTTTGTTTGTTTGTTTGTTTGTTTGTCATTTTCCGTGTTCTCTCCGTGGCATTATTTTCAAGTACTCATTGTGACTCATCTATACACAGCAACACCCAGGCTCTCTTTTGCAGAACGAGTACCGGCAGTCCATATGAAGCATTCAATACCAGGTCGTCACTTAACCCACTTAACGAGACACTGCACTCCCACCGAAACGCTTCGGTAGTGTTTCAGTGGTGACTGTTCTGAATCAAACGTATGCAGAGCATCACATAATATGGCTTCTGCTGACGTTATTGATTGAAAAGTCTTTCGAAAGATGACTCTTCGTAGTATAAACACAATCATCATAATCTACAGCGTCCCCCCCCCCCCCCCCCCTTTTTTTTTTTCTAATCAATTACCAAGGAAGTTAATGACAAATTCATATTCTTTAAAGATCAGTGGTTAGTTAGTTAATTCAAACGTCGTTATCAAAGCTGGGGTCTCTGTATTGTTACCTTGATTGTCATCGATTCTAGTACACAGTTATTCTGATGTCAATCTGTTATTGATGTTTTGTTGTTGTTGTTGTTGTTGTTGTTGTTTTTTTTTTTGTTTGTTTGTTTGTTTTTTGACTTCTTTCGAGTCCTTTCAATAGCATTGTCTCCCCACCCTCCCCCACCCACCGAACACCTCCCACCCTATCCCCAACCACCGTATCTCCACCCACCCTTCCCCACCCACCCTTCCCCACCCACCCCTCTTGCCCGTTCCCTCCCCGCTTTCCACCTTCCCCCACCCAGGTTAATCCTGTTGCAGCCCCAACACCGGCACTGCACACAGAGCAATGCCATGTCATCATGTGGAAGCTCAAGAGGAGAACCAAGCATTGTTTTGAGTCACTTAGGTCGTGTCCAACGGTAGTTCATCTAATGGAAGATTCGCAGGACACCACCTGTCAAACCCTCTCCTGACGACAACGCCTGCTTAGTCGTGGAGCCAACGTGAATGGTCGGGCCTCTCCGAAGGGCGCCACCCCGTCCGTCCAAAGACAGTGCCCATGAACTGACCAGTGCCCATGAACTGACCAATACCACCACGTCCGTCCAACGACAGCGCCCATGAACTGACCAATACCACCACGTCCGTCCAACGACAGCGCCCATGAACTGGCCAACACCACCACGTCCGTCCAACGACAGCGCCCATGAACTGACCAGTATCCATGAACTGGCAACACCACCACCACGTCCGTCCAACGACAGCGCCCATGAACTGGCCAACACCACCACGTCCGTCCAACGACAGCGCCCATGAACTGGCCAACACCACCACGTCCGTCCCAACGACAGTGCCCATGAACTGGCCAGTACCGGAGATCTTGACACGAATTCATTACGGGCATTGACGTGGAGGGGAAATTCAAACGGAGGTCGTAAAAGGCCAAAGAGTTTCTTTTCTTTTTAATCTTATTCCGCCCAAGTCATAGAGATGATGCTACTTAGTTCGAATTTTGTAATTTATAAAAGAGTGCAGGACGGAATATCTGTCAACAAGGTTCGAGAAATACAGATCTACAATGATAGCCAGTAATGTTTTGCAACGCAGCCAGAAATACACCCATGAATAAAGCGCATGAAATTCGGTCGTGTGGTTCGAGTGTTATGTGATTCCCCAGCATACTCAACAACTCAAACGACGAACCGACCAGGACCAAATGTCGCACACAGTTATGTTCAGTTATGTGCCTCTCATGGGACTTCACCATCAGCTCCCTGCAGTCCACTGTACAACAGGGGCTAGTTACCACGACCTCTTAGCCTGCAGTCCACTGTACAACAGGGGCTAGTTACCACCACGACCTCCTAACTTCAGTCCACAGTACAACAGGGGCTAGTTACCAAGACCTCCTACCTTCAGTCCACAGTACAACAGGGGCTGGTTACCTCGACCTCCTACCTTGAGTCCACAGTACAACAGGGGCTGGTTACCTCGACCTCCTATCTGCAGTCCACTGTACAACAGGGGCTAGTTACCACGACCTACTACCTGCAGTCCACTGTACAACAGGGGCTAGTTACCACGACCTCCTACCTTCAGTCCACAGTACAACAGGGGCTGGTTACCTCGACCTCCTACCTGCAGTCCACTGTACAACACAGGGGCTAGTTACCACGACCTCCTACCTGCAGTCCACTGTACAACAGGGGCTAGTTACCTCGACCTCCTACCTGCAGTCCACTGTACAACAGGGGCTAGTTACCACGACCTCTTAGCCTGCAGTCCACTGTACAACAGGGGCTAGTTACCACGACCTCCTACCTGCAGTCCACTGTACAACAGGGGCTGGTTACCTCGACCTCCTACCTTCAGTCCACTGTACAACAGGGCTAGTTACCACGACCTCCTACCTGCAGTCCACTGTACAACAGAGGGTAGTTACCACGACCTACTACCTGCAGTCCACTGTACAGCAGGGGCTAGTTACCTACTACCTGCAGTCCACTGTACAAACAGGGGCTAGTTACCACGACCTCTTAGCCTGCAGTCCACTGTACAACAGGGGCTAGTTACCACGACCTCCTACCTGCAGTCCACTGTACAACAGGGGCTGGTTACCTCGACCTCCTACCTTCAGTCCACTGTACAACAGGGGCTAGTTACCACGACCTCCTACCTGCAGTCCACTGTACAACAGAGGATAGTTACCACGACCTACTACCTGCAGTCCACTGTACAGCAGGGGCTAGTTACCACGACTTCGTAGCCTGCAGTCCCAGTCACTGTACAGCAGGGGCTAGTTATTGTTTGGCAGGCATGCCGGCGAACAGACAAAGAGGGTTTATCTCACTGTCGCTGTCTGTCTGTCTGTCTGTCTCCCCCCCCCCTCTCTCTCTCTCTCTCTCTCTCTCTCTCTCTCTCACTCACTCACTCACTCACTCTCTCGTCACTGAAAATGCGTGCTATTAGTAGGTGTATTAATTATTGGTCAAAAAACAGTTTACCGCCAACAAGAATTTGAAAACAGCCTTTAAAATGCTGTTATATCGGCATGAAGAAGGAATAAGATCCTGTAAAAATGCTTAAAACAAAGTGTGAAGTTTGGGCATAGAAGACTGGGTGAAATACAGCTGGTACTTTAGTTTAAAACATTTTCCAGCCTGGAAATTTACATCAACTATCACTAAAAAGTTGATCCTTGTCTTCTTGCCTGTCTTCGATGCAGAACTCTTTGATTAATTGCAAAGAGTAAGGTTACCAACATGAATTGAAAATACTTTTATGTCAAATATGTACTCAGACTGTTGAGAATGAAGTTCATTTTGTTTCTCATTGCAGGAAATATAATGTAGTTAGAAAGAAATATGATTTATTGTTATTTCCATTTGCTGTTTGATATCATCTTGTGCTTATCCGTACATCAGTAAATAAAGATGTTATAATGAATTTCACTAAACACATTGCAGAGGGGAGTGTTACAAGAAAGAACTGATTAGCATTTGCATGCTTAAAAGATTTGGGATAGTATACAAGATGCATTGTTTACAAAGAAGACAGGGGGAAAAAAGGGATTACAGATAAGCACCCTCGGGTTCAGTTACATAGTTGGATAGTAGCGTTTGCGTTTTCTGAATGTTAATTATTCTCCTTTTTTTTATGACGTGCATTACCAATTTACAAAAAAGTTCACGGTGTATGTGCGCACGAATATAAAAATGGCCACTCGGGGTGTTCTGTGTGCACTTTCGCTCTGAATGTTATTTCCACTTGTTCTTTTCCTTTTGTTTTTGTCTCCGACATAAACCGAATTATAGCCCTCGACATTAAGGCTGTAAAACGCTATTTGCCAATAAAAAGATCATTGTCATTCTCTCTCTCTCTCTCTCTCTCTCTCTCTCTCTCTCTCTCTCTCTCTCTCTCTCAAACAGCCCTTAGAGTATTCAGTTTACGTCCTTTTACGACATCAAGCTTCACCCCCCCACCCCTCACTCTCTCACTCCCTCTTTCTCTGTCTTATCTGCATTCGTCTGTGTTACCGGTTGTCATTTTACGACTTCGAGCTTCATCCCCTCAGCCTCTTCTCCTCTCACTCTGTCCCCTGCCTGGCTTATTTTTCTTCTGTGCCAACACAACCATAAGGTGTGACAATGACCACAATATTACAAACAATTTACAAACATCACTGTAGCTCAGGTCATCACCACCCCCTTTTTTCCTTCCCTTCTTCTCTGACAGTGCCATGACTGCCTGTGGATGAGACAAGGATTTCCTCTGTCACCCACAACACCATGACAAATGAAGCCGGTGTCGTATAATTTTATCTGGGAACTGTGATATCTGGGAACGCGTTCCCAGATTCACCGTGATATCTGGGAACGCGTTCCCAATTTTTCCTGTACTTCCAATCGTGAAATCTGGGAACGTGTTCCAAGATATCACGGTAAATCTGGGAACGCGTGCGAAAAAAAAAAGTGACAAGAAGGCCAAAGATCTCAACTGCACCTAATAAAATTGTTTCCTACCTTATCTCGAAAATCCATTCTTTTTTCGTCTTCTTTCTGCCCTTCTGAGCTCTGAAAGACCACGTTCCCAGCTTCATTGGCCTTCCCAGATGTCACAGTACATTTTGGGAACGCGTTCCCAAAAAACCTGTGATATCTTGGAAGCCTTCCCAGATATCATGTTCCCAGATTTCACACGACACCGGCACCACCCTGTCCCCCTTTCATTCTCAGTCGCTCTTCACGGGACTGGTTGCTGCGATGTTGTGGTTCTGTCCTATCAGTTTATGACGTGAATCCCGTGAACTGGCTAGATGTTTCATTGCTGTCCATGTCTGCATCTACCTTGCAGGTGTGGGACATCGTAAATTTCGTTTGTTGCGTGCACAGGCTGAAAACTGCCAAGACCTGAGATAATGTCATCTTCTATCCAAACTGCACTTGTTGGCAAATGACTGTCTCCTTTCAGATTACTGACACATATGCCCCCCTTTCAGATGAATAACACCCCCGCCTACCGCTTTTCCATTATGATTTTTAATTGGCTATTATGTTCCTATGACAGCCTGTCAATCAGACAGGCATCACAGACATGATGGTCAGCTGAGCTCTCAAAAGGAGGGGAGATCAAGGCTGCCCACTTCACTGATCCACAGAGAGGCGGTAAGACTGGTCACAGTCCAATTACAGTATGTCTGACTCCAACACTGGTGTATGCCAGAGAGGGGAATTTCATCTCTCCTGCTCTGAGATCCTGTGTCAAGTTTCACTGATCATCATTCTGAGATCCTGTGTCAAGTTTCACTGATCATCATTCTGAGATCCTGTGTCAAGTTTCACTGATCATCATTCTGAGATCCTGTGTCAAGTTTCACTGATCATCATTCTGAGATCCTGTGTCAAGTTTCACTGATCATCACAGAAGCAATGTGAGTCAAAGTCATGACATGATGCATTGTTTGTATTTATGCCTTAAGTTGTAACAGTATAACTTTTTGTCAGTACCTTGTAAAGTCTGCTATGGGGACTAATGAAGACTAGATTTTAACTACATATTTTTTTCTTTTTGCCTGTGCTTGGTAAAATCTGTTACGATGATAGATGAATACAATATTCTGACAGGAAAACTTTATGCCGATACTTGGTAAAATCTGTATAGGTGGTGTTTGAATACTTTTGATTGTCTTAATGCTTTGCAGTAAGTGACTGTAATTACAACATGTGTACTTGGTCTAAGTGTATTCGAGCACCTCGTTACATCACCTAAATATTTGAATACATGAAAGAGTTATATCCCTTTAGTTGTTTTGCAGTTTCTTACTGTCTCATATCATTCATTATAATCCACTTAATACCTGTGTGAAGAACTAAAAAGGAGACTGAAAATGAAGGCTAAAACATTTATGTTAGTCTTACTTTTGCCAGCTGAGACCTTAAACATTTCTTGACAGTCAGAGAGCAAATGTGAGGGCTTGTCAAGCCAAACTCCTAGCCACTCACTCATCTACAAACCAGGATCTGTAATCTCCACAGATTCTGGGACCATGGTACGCCTGCAAAAAAACTGGCCTACCACAAGATAGGACTTCAAATTGCAAAGTGACCGCATGGACAAGCGACCAGTCTGCTAGCCTACAAGAAGTGGTGGACCAGTCACTAGCATATCTTCCCATCTTCAAGGCTAAGATCTTGCGTACCTGTTGGACTTGAGTTCAAATTAGCGAAACCTTCCCTCACTTTATAATAAGATAAAGTGAGGAGAGACTAGGCCAAGCAAGGCCAGGCTGACTTTATGATAAGTTTGTGTATTTTTTCCTTGTATACAAAAGTAAAGTTTGCGTGTGAAATAACACTTAACCTGTATCAGTCTATTTGTTTTTCATGTATCATTTCATATTTGAACCTAGTTTTAATTCTGCCTGTCATCCAGAGTGCGCGAGCACTTTTAAGTGCATAAGTTGGGGGTGAAATTACTTCTGAGCCATTCTTGAGTGTTTTTACACAGTCCTGAGTCATAAAAAAAATTATCACCATAACAAGTATCGGAAAGTTGCTCCTTCCACCTTCGTTAAAGAGAGGGTGGAAGTAAATTTCAATTTTCAAAAAAAATATTCTATAATTCTAATAGAGAAACACGACCGAGTCTTTCCACTAGATGACCACCACTGCAACCATTACCCGTCACACACACACACACACACACACACACACACACACACACACACACACACACACACACACACACACACACACACACACAAATTGAGAGAGAGAGAGAGAGAGAGAGAGAGAGAGAGAGAGAGAGAGAGAGAGAGAGAGAGAGAGAGAGTGAAGTAAATTCCATGAAGAGATAAGCAAAGAAACCATATTTTCACAATTTAATTTCGTCTTCTCGAGCATCAACCTGAATTTGGAAAGGTAACAATCTCTTTACTAAGAATAACACAAGAGTACAAATTCAATAAAAGAAATATAAACAAGCAGACTTTCATTTTGCAAATGTTACTAAGGATGTAAACTGTAAACG
>JADBJO010004008.1:20000-25000 GCA_016801955.1 Conus betulinus | reverse complement strand
GACAGGACAGAGACACAACATGCCTCAGCTGTACAGGGAGACAGGACAGAGACAACATTCCTCAGCTGTACAGGGAGACAGGACAGAGACACAACATGCCCCAGCTGTACAGGGAGACAGGACAGAGACACAACATGCCTCAGCTGTACAGGGAGACAGGACAGACACAACATGCCCCAGCTGTACAGAGAGACAGAGACAGAGACAACATGCCCCAGCTGTACAGGGAGGACAGAGACAACATGCCTCAGCTCTACAGGGAGACAGGACAGAGACAACATTTCTCAGCTGTACAGGGAGACAGGACAAAGACACAACATGCCTCAGCTGTACAGGGAGACAGGACAGAGACAACATGCCTCAGCTGTACAGGGAGACAGGACAAAGACAACATGCCTCAGCTGTACAGGGAGACAGGACAGAGACAACATGCCTCAGCTGTACAGGGAGACAGGACAGAGACAACATGTCTCAGCTGTACAGGGAGACAGGACAAAGACACAACATGCCTCAGCTGTACAGGGAGACAGGACAGAGACAACACAGCCTCAGCTGTACACAGGAGACAGGACAGAGACACAACATGCCTCAGCTGTACAGAGAGACAGGACAGAGACAGCCTCAGCTGTACACAACATGTCTCAGCTGTACAGGGAGACAGGACAAAGACACAACATGCCTCAGCTGTGCAGGGAGACAGGACAGAGACAACATGCCTCAGCTATACAGGGAGACAGGACAGAGACACAACATGCCTCAGCTGTACAGGGAGACAGGACAGAGACAACATGTCTCAGCTGTACAGGGAAACAGGACAAAGACAACATGCCTCAGCTGCACAGGGAGACAGGACAGAGACAACATGTCTCAGCTGTACAGGGAGACAGGACAGAGACAACATGCCTCAGCTGTACAGGGAGACAGGACAGAGACAACATGTCTCAGCTGTACAGGGAGACAGGACAGAGACAACATGCTCAGCTGTACAGGGAGACAGGACAAAGACACAACATGCCTCAGTGTACAGGGAGACAGGACAGAGACAACATGCCTCAGCTGTACAGGGAGACAGGACAAAGACACAACATGCCCAGTCAGCTGCACAGGGAGACAGGACAAAGACAACATGCCCAGTGCAGTTTACAGGGAGACAGGACAAAGACACAACATGCCAGTCAGTTTACAGGGAGACAGGACAAAGACAACATTCCCAGTGCAGTTTACAGGGAGACAGGACAAAGACACAACATGCCAAGTGCAGATGTACAGGGAGACAGGACAAAGACACAACATGCCCAGTGCAGTTTACAGGGAGACAGGACAAAGACACAACATGCCCAGTGCAGCTCTACAGGGAGACAGGACAAAGACACAACATGCCCAGTGCAGTTGTACAGGGTACGAGGGATGCTCTCCCCCTGGAGAATGCAGTCGAAAATTCACGTACGGATCTCCGGTTGTGATCACACAATGCAATACAATTTAATACAAACATGGTGGTGGAGTACAATGCGATAACAATGCAATGTAATACAACGCGATGCCGTATAGTACATTGCAAAACAGTGCTAGACAATATTCTACAATGGGACGGTCAGTACAGCACAACATAATACAATACAATACAATACAGTATTACGGGGTTTGGCAAGTACAGTGCCATTCAGCACAATACAATACAAAATAACACAATACAGTACAGTACAGCACAGCACAGCGCAATACAATACAAAACAACACAATACAGCATAGCACAGCACAATGCAATACAGAACAACACAATACAGTACAGCACATCACAGCACAATACAATACAAAAACTACACAATACAGTGCAGCACATTACAGCACAATACAATACAAAACAACACAATACAGTACAGCACATCACAGCACAATACAATAGGGAAAAAAATACAGTACAGCACATCACAGCACAATACGATACAAAACAACACAATACAGTACAGCACATTACAACACAATAAGGCCTACAATACAAAACAGCACAATGCAGTGCAGTACAGAGTAATATAGATTAGTGAGTACAGTACAATATTATGAATACACCGCGGTACAGCACAGAGCCCACCGGCGAAAAACACCACCCTCGGCAGCTGGAGTTTGGTGTTTTTCGCCGGTGGGCTCTGCAGTCATGAAACGGGCTCGTACACCCATGGGGATGCTACTTTAAGGCTGTTATGAGTTGCATCCTGTAGTCTGATTTACCTCTGTTCAGGAGCAGTTATGTCCCTTGATGTCTTAATGGAGTGTCCTGCGCGTGCCTATACCCATCGTCAACACAGCGCAGGCCTCTAAGGGTGGTACAGGACTGCTCAAAGGGCAGGTGAAGACAGTGCTTTTCTGGGTCATCCTCAGCACCTTCGGGTGTTCCTTTTCCTCTTTTTCACCGCGGTACAGAACAGGGCAATACCATACCTTAGTACACCGTATCATACAATACAATACAACACAGGACAAAACGGTGCAGTAAAGCAATACAACACAACAAAACACAACACAAAACAATGCCACATAATACACTACAACGCACGCAACACAACACAACCCAATACAATACAACACATCACAGCACAATACAACACAACACTATACAACACAATACAACAAAACAACACAAAACAACGCCACATAATACACTACAACGCACGCAACACAACACAACCCAATACAACGCATCACAGCACAATACAACACAACACTATACAACACAATACAACACAACAAAACCCAACACAAAACAGTGCCACATAATAAACTACAACGCACGCAACACACAACACAACACAACCCAATACAACGCATCACAGCACAATACAATACCTCACTATACAACACAAAATAATACACAAAACACTATACAACACACAACACTATACAACACAACACTACACAACAAAACACTATACGACACAATACAACACAAAAAATACAACACAATACAACACAACACTATACAACACTATACAACACAACACTATACAACACACTATACAACACAACACTATACAACACAAAACAACACAACACTATACAACACACGAAACAATACAACATAATACTACACAATACAATAGAGTGCAAGAAAATACAATATAATGCAACAGAATACACTGCAACACAATACAACACAGTACGAGCTGGACAGAGATTATATCAAAACATGTCCTGTGTCTTTGTGTGAGTGCGTGCGTGCGTGCGTGCGTGAGTGCGTGCGTGCACGCGCGCGCGCTGTGTGTGTGTGTGTGTGTGTGTGTGTGTGTGTGTGTGTGTGTGTGTGTGTGTGTGTGTGTGTGTGTGTGTGTGTGTGTGCGTGCATGCGCGCGCGCGCGCGCGCGCACGTGAGTGTGTGTGTGTGTGTGTGTGTGTGTGTGTGTGTGTGTGTGTGTGTGTGTGTGTGTGTGTGTGTGTGTGTGTGTGTGTGTACAGGAGGTATGGGTGCTGGAGTGTGCGTTTGAGGAAGAGCCGAACAGACGTCGGATAGAGAGAGACAGACAGACACAATATGAATACGAATGAAATGCGAGTGAGTGTCAACAGATAAACATACATTTTTTTTTTCTACACAAGCCCTTAAAGGGGGGGGGGGGGGGGGGGGGGGAAATAAGCATAATTACAAAGAAAAAAAGCGTAAACGAATTACACGTGAGAGAGAGAGAGAGAGAGAGACAGACTGACAGACAGACGAGACGGAGACGGAGACACAGAGAGAGAGAGAGAGAGAGAGAGAGAGAGAGAGAGAGAGAGAGAGAGAGAGAGAGAGAGAGAGAGAGAGAGAGAGATTTCTGTTGCGGAAAAGTATTATACAGAACCGTGCACACACACACACACACACACACACACACACACACACACACACACACACACACACACACACACACACACACACACACAAGGAAGATTGTAAGATAACCCACCCACCCACCTCCTTCTCATGCTCCACCTCTCCACACCCTTTCTCTTCGTCTAATATCACTTTATGTGGAAAGACGTTAAATTGAAGACAGCAACAACACCAGCCGCCGTGGCGAAGTGGTTAGCGTCGCGGACTTCCGGCTGGGAGGTCGTGGGTTCGAATCCCATCAGAAGTCATGTGGGTTTTTCTGCCCCCGACCGGCTCCTACCCAGAGTTGAGTTGCTGCGGACTCAGTGGGGAGACTGGGACCACACAGTCGAGTTTCATCCACTTAATGGATGGATGAGAGTGTTGCTAAAATTTCCTGACCAACACTGCAGGTGCCTGTATCTCTCGGGCCTGGTTGACGCCGGGATATATTATGAAAGGAAGCGTAGTCTCATGCAGTCTCAGACCGAAATGGAAATCCGTAGCATCATCTTAATCATCCTCATTCTCATCGATCAGCATACAAAATGTCTCAAATTCTGTGGCCCTTATGCCCTTCTCTCATGGTGACCTCAGTTTCGATGTCCTCTCCACGTCTGTGAACTTGGTTTGGTTCCGTTGGGGTCACCGCTATCAGCGAGTCCATGGAGGCTGTCGTTGGAGCCCTCCGGAGGGACAGCTCACTCACGCCGGCTCCGCGACTAAGCAATTATTGTCGTCAGTAGGGGGCTTAGTGGGTGGTGTCCTGCGTATGTCAGATCAGAACAGGCGCCACTGAACACCACCGAAGTGACTCGGCAGCAGTGCAGTGTCTCCTCCGGTGGGTTGCCTCTTGACGACTTGACATGTGGATTGCCGGCGCCGGGGCTGCGGCGGGGCCGACCGGGCTATGGCTGTGGACGGGGTGTCGGAATGAGCGGCGTGGGTGTACTGCCTCTGGCGCACAGGTTTGGAACAGCAACAAAAAAAAGGAAAAAGAAAAGAAAAAAAAAGAAGAAGGTAGCATTGTGTATGAGAGAGTGAGGGGGGGGGGGGGAGGGAGGGAGAGACAGACAGACAGACAGACAGACAGAGAATTTTGATCCAGAAAAAGACAATGGATGAGTTTTGTTTCAATGATGCAAATGATGTACGA
>JADBJO010004008.1:7500-10000 GCA_016801955.1 Conus betulinus | reverse complement strand
AAGAGAGAGAGAGAGAGACAGACAGACAGACAGGCGGAGAGGGGGAAGGAGGGAGAAAGGGAGAGAGTACGGGGAGGGGGATTGGAAATATCAAAACACAGGCATTCGCGCGCGCGCGCGCGCCCGTCACACACACACACACACACACACACACACACACACACACACACACACACACACACACACACACACACACAGAGTTACTTATGTATCTTTCTGCGCTGGATTCCTCGTACATTACTATCGGTGAATGTATGTATATGTGTGTATGCATGTATGTACGTATGCATGTATATTTGTCTGTCTGTCTGTCTGTCTGTCTGTCTGTCTGTATGTATGTATGTATGTGTATTCACATATGTATTATGTATGTATGTTTGTATGTATTTATGTATATCTGTATGTATAAAGATTCCAGACAGAAATAGATAATCAGGCATAAACAGAGATAGACAGATACACAGACAGACAGACAGATAGGCAGACAGTCAGATAGGTAATATAGATAAATATATGATAGAGATAGAGAGAGAGATGTATATATCTAGAAAAAATGTATGTAAACAGAAATAGACAATCAGGCATAGATAGACAAAGAAATTGACAGACAGACAGAGATGTAGACAGTGTGTGGGTGTATGTGACTGTGTATATATGTGTGAGTTTGTGTGTGTGTGTATGTGTTTTCTCTCTCTGTGTGTGTGTGTGTGTGTGTGTGTGTGTGTGTGTGTGTGTGTGTGTGTGTGTGTGTGTGTGTGTGTGTGTGTGTGTGTGTGTGTGTGTGTGTGTGTGTGTGTGTGTGTGTGTGTGGTGTGGAAGGGTGGGTGGGTTTGGTGGGTGTGTGTGGGTGCGGGTGTGTGTGTGTGGGAGTGGGTGGATGGGTAATCGTGTGTGTGTGTGTGTGTGTGTGTGTGTGTGTGTGTGTGTGTGTGTGTGTGTGTGTGTGTGTGTGTGTGTGTGTGTGTGTGTGTGTGTGTGTGTGTGTGTGTGTGAGAGAGAGAGAGAGAGAGAGAGAGAGAGAGAGACAGACAGACAGACAGACAGACAGACAGACAGTGTGACGAGAGTTGGGGGTGGGCAGGTGTGTGTGGTCCTGGAGGGGAAGGACTCAGAATGTTTTCTGTATCAGAGTTACGGAGTAGATGTAAATAAACTTTCACTTCACCCTCTCTCTTACTAGTGATGCAGGAAGCAACTTTCCGGTACTAGACATCGAAAGACAGTTTCATTTTTCCTGGAACTGTTAACAATACTCGAGTGGCTCAGGAATAATTCTCCTTAGACTTGTGCACTTAATAGTGCTTCTAGTTCTGAAAGACAGAATCAGAGATGAGTCTAAACGCTAAATCATGTCTGAACAACAAAGAACTGACACAAGTTAAATGTACTTCCATGCTTCAACTGTACTATGTATACAAGGATAAAAACGTACAATCAATAGAACCTCAGTCAAATCAGTCTTTGTTTGGGCTGACTGTTTCCCACGTTATATCGTCAGAAAAAGAAGGGGTGTCCTTGTTGAGTTGAGCTGGAGTCCACTTTGCTTACTTGGCTAGTGAGCTGGAGAGGTGTGTGGATGGGTAATGATGTGTGAGTGTGTCCTTGTTGAGCTGAGCTGGAGTCCACTTTGCTTACTTAGCTGGTCAGCTGGAGAGGTGTGTGGATGGGTAATGATGTGTGAGTGTGTCCTTGTTGAGCTGAGCTGGAGTCCACTTTGCTTACTTAGCTGGTCAGCTGGAGAGGTGTGTGGATGGGTAATGATGTGTGAGTGTGTCCTTGTGTTGAGCTGAGCTGGAGTCCCACTTTGCTTACTTAGCTGGTCAGCTGGAGAGGTGTGTGGATGGGTAATGATGTGTGAGTGTGTCCTTGTTGAGCTGAGCTGGAGTCCACTTTGCTTACTTAGCTGGTCAGCTGGAGAGGTGTGTGGATGGGTAATGATGTGTGAGTGTGTCCTTGTTGAGCTGAGCTGGAGTCCACTTTGCTTACTTAGCTGGTCAGCTGGAGAGGTGTGTGGATGGGTAATGATGTGTGAGTGTGTCCTTGTTGAGCTGAGCTGGAGTCCACTTTGCTTACTTAGCTGGTCAGTGGAGAGGTGTGTGGATGGGTAATGATGTGTGAGTGTGTCCTTGTTGAGCTGAGCTGGAGTCCACTTTGCTTACTTAGCTGGTCAGCTGGAGAGGTGTGTGGATGGGTAATGATGTGTGAGTGTGTCCTTGTTGAGCTGAGCTGGAGTCCACTTTGCTTACTTAGCTGGTCAGCTGGAGAGGTGTGTGGATCTCTCTGTGGCAGCTGGTGGCTGGTCCACCTTCAGTTTACGCAGGCTGACCTGTGTGGTCTTCTTGGCCGTATGGTGGCATGGAGCCTGGGTCCTGTGCTGGGCCAGTGGCAGGAAGATCAGGGACAGCAACATGAACCCAGGACCTGTTCACATGACAGGACCTGGTTTGTAGTTAAGTAGCGGAGAGTCTGGCTTGTCGTCTCCTCGTACTTGCTCTCTCTC
>JADBJO010004007.1:205000-207500 GCA_016801955.1 Conus betulinus | reverse complement strand
TTCTTCAAACCAGAGAAAGAGGGGAAGAGAGAGTGAGTGAGTGAGCGAGTGAGTGCTGAATAGTTTTGAGTCCTACCCCCCTTCCACCCTCCTTCCCAGTTTGTGAGAAAAAAAAAAAGGAGGTGACAAACACTGTAGATGGAGGCGTCGCATAAAAAAAAAAAATACTTATCCTCACCTCCCACTCTTTCCACCTGTCCTCTTCCTCCTCACCGCTCTTCCCCAACGCTCGAGAAAAGAAAGAACTGGGGAAGGAAGAGTGTGGGGGTGGGGGGGGATGGGGGCGAAGGTACAACCAGGAGGGTGTCATGGATGAATGGCTATAGGGCTCGCATCACAGCATGACCCTCCGTAAAGCTACTAACAACGATAATGTGTGTCCCGCATGAGAGAGAGAGAGAGAGAGAGAGAGAGAGACGGGGGTGGGGGTATTATTATTTTGCTATGAGTGAATCATGTATCACGGATAGCGGTGGTGATCAGTACAATGCCGAAGTGCCAAAGTAGGTTCGTGTGTGTTGGTTTTGTAAAGTCTGCGCACCTGTCTGTGCATGTGTGTGTGTGTGTGTGTGTGTGTGTGTGTGTGTGTGTGTGTGGGGCCCGTGCTTGTGTGGTGTGGTGTGGTGTGGTGTGGTGTGTGTGTGTGTGTGTGTGTGTGTGTGTGTGTGTGTGTGTGTGTGTGTGTGTGTGTGTGACACTCCGTGTGTGTGTGTGTGTGTGTGTGTGTGTGTGTGTGTGTGTGTGTGTGTGTGTGTGTGACTCAATGTTTGTGTGTGAGAGGGGGGGGGGGAGAGAAAAAAAAAAGAGAGAGAGCACCCTGAACTCGAATGATTACAGGCCAAAAGCTCTTTTCATTTGGGAAAACACAAAGTTCTAGAGCACATCAATACGAAAACATACAAAATACAACCAACAAAACTCTAACACAGAGAAACAACATAACTGTGGCTGAACAGTGACGTGAGAAAAGTGACAAAATCGGATATGATATGGACTGTACATGGACATGTCATATAAACAGCATCTTTCTGATTCACGTGTTTGTATTGCCGATGAAAGCTTGTCTTGATTTTATTAGCAGAGACTAGGGATTTTGCCAAATTGGCCATTGTATCTGGCAGTTCAGTTGAAAATATACTAATCACCTTAAACTCCAAATTCTGGCCGGCAGTCACATTGAATTGATGCAACTGTCTGATCTAATTGCACAATGAGCATGGAAGTAATTTCGTCTGCTTGTAAATGCAGGGCATGCCGTGTTTTAAAGTATAGTTGAAAAGCGAAATCTGTGTACATGTAATTGGGACACTCACGTTCTAAAAGCGAAATCTGTGTACATGTAATTGGGACACTCTCATTCTAAAAGCGAAATCTATGTGCATGTAATTGGGACACTCTCACTCTAAGTTGTGCCAAAACAAATTTGTAGTTCTCTACATACAAAACGCTGATACACATTTTTTTTTCATGAAAAAAATATGTGTTTCAGTCTACCATACATGGACAGCAATGGACTGGTGTCTGCATGGTTTCGCCATTGACGGCAAACATTACTGAACACTGTCTCTTAATTTTTTTATGAAGCCTGTTTTTTATTTACCACATCCAAAAATCTGTGCCTCTTGAAATCCACTTTCACACAGGATATTCTTAACATTGGTGGTCCGTGTTACTCGCCCTTTCTCGTGCGTAGAAAGTAACACGTTACACGGCCTTTCTCATACATAGAAAGTAACACGTTACACGGCCTTTCTCGTGCATAGAAAGTAACACGTTACACGGCCTTTCTCGTGCATAGAAAGTAACACGTTACACGGCCTTTCTCGTGCATAGAAAGTAACATAAGCCTTTCTCATGCATAGAAAGTAACAACATTTATACGGCCTTTTCTCGTGCATAGAAAGTAACATGTTATACGGCTTTTCTCATGCAGAAAAAGTAACATGTTATACGGCCTTTTTCGTGCATAGACAGTAACATGTTACACGGCCTCTCCCGTGCATAGAAAGTAACACGTTACACAGCCTTTCTCGTGCATGCATAGAAAGTAACGTGTTATGTGGCCTTTCTCATGCATAGAAAGTAACATGTTACACGGCCTTTTTCGTGCATAGAAAGTAACACGTTACACGGCCATTCTCCTGCATAGAAAGTAACATGTTACACGGCCATTCTCATGCATAGAAAGTAACTTGTTACACGGCCATTCTCATGCATAGAAAGTAACATGTTACACGGCCTTTTTCGTGCATAGAAAGTAACACGTTACACGGCCATTCTCATGCATAGAAAGTAACATGTTACAGGCCATTCTCCTGCATAGAAAGTAACATGTTACACGGCCTTTTTCGTGCATAGAAAAAGTAACACGTTACACGGCCTTTTTCGTGCATAGAAAGTAACACGTTACACGGCCATTCTCATGCATAGAAAGTAGCATGTTATACGCTTTCTTTGAAAATCATGTTTCCGGCTGTTTAAACAATCTAAACCAATTCTG
>JADBJO010004007.1:195000-197500 GCA_016801955.1 Conus betulinus | reverse complement strand
GACTTTGTGTGATTTTCTTTAGGCCTCTTGGAAATACGTGATACTCTGGTGATCTGCGGTGCTTATAGGTTAAATGGAGAGAGGATAAGCAGCTTCGCCTTAAAAAAATGATTAAAATTAAAAAGAAAAAAAAGGGGGGGGGGGGGGGGGGGGGGGGGGAGAAAGGGGGGGGGGGGGGGGGGGGGGGTGGGGAAAAAAAAAAAAAATACCAATCGAAGATGCGCATGGGACTCAGAGAAATACTGGTCTCAAATACCGAACAAATCAATCAGCTGGGGCAAACCTGCACAACCACCTTTGGCAGCCTGCGCTGTGTGCAAGAGAAGAGAGAAGATAAGCGGGTTCACTTTTTGATATTGCGCCGCGTTGTTCCTTGGCGCGTACTGAAGGCATTCACGGCTTCCTGTTCATCACCCGCTGTTGCATCCCCGCGTCTTGTTCGCGGTTCGGAAATCACAATGTCATGTTTTTAGAAGGTGTGGTTTAAAGGGGTTGTGTGTGAATGTTTTGTTTGTTTGTTTTTACATGACTTAACGAGTTGCCTTAAACGTGGTGACAGCCCTGATAGGACTCTTTGCGGTCGGCTGGGCCATGCCATCAGCAACATTACAATACCTTACCTGACCTTGTCTTTGCGGCACACACGTGGTGGTCTGTACGCAGGCAGCGTCTATGTGCAGTCATCGGACCACAGACAAGAGCTTGGCATACATGGTTACCACCTGAACAGTTCTCTGGCGGTTCGTGGTGACTGTGACTTGGACCAGCGCACGGGACTGCAGCGGAGGTGAATAGCTAGAGGGTGAGATACCCTGTGCTTTTCTTGGTTAGTGAGCAGGCACAGAAGCAGCAGGACTCCGTCCACGTACAGCAGTATTCACCATAGCACGTTTTCTTCGATGTTCGAACTGTATGTCTGTGATTTCTGCTACCAGCAGCTGGATGCTAGTTATGCTGCCAGACGGGCATTGGGACTGAACGACGAAGATTATGCTTCGAACCTTTCGACATGTTCCAAGGCTGGTGTTTTTTGTTGCTGTGGTTGCTGACGAGTAGCCTGGCCTGCTTATCTTGCGACGAAAAAAAAAAAACAACTGTGTTGGCGTCTTGTTTTTCTTTTCTTTTTGCAGGAGGGGGCAGGGGTGGTGGTGTCATGTTGTTGGCTGTTATTTTGTTTTCTTTTGTACGTTTCTTTCTTTTAAGTGATTTTATTTCCTACTTATATGTTCATTTGTCTGCTTATTTATTTATGTATTTATTTACCTCATTTATAATCAAGATGAACAGAACAGAGAAGAAAAACTGAAGATGAAAAGAACGTTAAAAAGCTGTTTTGACCTTGTTTTGTTTGATCTGTTGTGAAAACATATATAACACACACACACACACACACACACACACACACACACACACACACACACACACACACTCACGCACACACTCACATACACATACAATCACGCATGCACACACGTACGCACGCACACGCACACACGCACACGCACACACACACACCACACACACACACACCACACACGCACTTCCAGTGGATCGGTAAATAAGCGTTTTACTTTTCTGCACCGTCCATCGCTCTCTAAACGTGCATTAAAAAGGGCTGTCACCGGCGGGCATTCGCATTTTTTTCCTGTTGTAAGAATACCACAGGTTCACGGTGTTGTATCTTTGTTAGATACCGTGTGTGGACTGACAGAGCTGGACGAAATCAGTTGCCTGGTCGCCAGAGGAGAGAGTAAAGGCACGTGAGCGTCTGGGTTTTAGAACCGAATTGCCCGTAGGGCGAGTCAGAATCAGCTGTCTGTATTGATTATTTCTCTTTGAATTTCTGAAAAGATAATTAACATGTTTGATTGCGTGTAAATTGCACGCAGAACGAGTCAGAATCACCTGTCTGTATTGAATATTTCTCTGAGGATTTCTGAAAAGATCATTAAATGATTGAGATTGAGTGTGTGTGTGTGTGTGTGTGTGTGTGTGTGTGTGTGTGTGTGTGTGTGTGTGTGTGTGCGTGCGTGCGTGCGTGCGTGTGTGTGTGTGTGTGTGTGTGTGTGACAATATTATTTTAATATTTTTTTTCCTGTTTTTCTCTTTGGTTCTATACTGTCAGTGTCTTTTTCTTTTTTTTCTTTTCTTTTTTTTTTTTTATTGATATCATAGTAACTATGTTTGATGAAAAATGAAATAAATAAAAAGAAAAACAATTTTAATCTGGAATGGAAGTCCACTTCGTCAGTGTCACTCGCTGCGCGCTAAGCTGATACAGTGAGGAGAATCCTGTCAGCTTCACAGACACAGCTATTTCGATGTCAAGTAGACATCGTACATCTCACGGCTTCTCTCATTCTGCCGTCATACAACGGCTATGTCGTCGCCCTATTTATTGCTTCGCCACTGAGGTCGAACCTCGGGCTAATAATTAAAAAAAATAATAATAAAAGATAACCTTCGACGGGTTAGTGAGAGTTTGAGAGTTTTGATCGAC
>JADBJO010004007.1:177500-180000 GCA_016801955.1 Conus betulinus | reverse complement strand
CAAGATCAACATCCAGGTCGCCTGTGAGTGCCTGGGGGAGGGGGGGGGGGGGGGGGGAGGTTGTGTTGGTGTGTCCGTGTAGAGATTTTTGTTTCTTCTTTCGTTTCCTGTTTTTTTTTTTTTTTTAATGTCAAACAAACTACAAACAACATAAAGAACAGTGCGCACATGTCAGTACACAAACATTGTTTTTAAGTGAGAAAAGAACAGTCTTCTGTCTTAATTAAAAAAAGAAGGATTTGTACAACTCAATCAGTATAAGAGGGGTATGAATATATCATATCCTTGTTATTCAAAAAAAAAAATAGAGAAGAAGAAGGTAAGAACAGAAAGAGACAATGAAGATGAGATCAAAATTGGCTGTATAGTGTCTGTCAGGCATTGACCTTACATTTCTTATTGGCTGTACAGTGTATGTCTGTCAGGCATTGGCCTTACATTTCTTATTGGCTGTACAGTGTATGTCTGTCAGGCATTGGCCTTACATTTCTTATTGGCTGTACAGTGTATGTCTGTCAGGCATTGGCCTTACATTTCTTATTGGCTGTACAGTGTATGTCTGTCATTGGCTGTACAGTGTATGTCTTTCAGGCATTGACCTTACATTTCTTATTGGCTGTACAGTGTATGTCTGTTAGGCATTGGCCTTACATTTCTTATTGGCTGTACAGTGTATGTCTGTCAGGCATTGGCCTTACATTTCTTATTGGCTGTACAGTGTATGTCTGTCAGGCATTGGCCTTACATTTCTTATTGGCTGTACAGTGTATGTCTGTCAGGCATTGGCCTTACATTTCTTATTGGCTGTACAGTGTATGTCTGTCAGGCATTGGCCTTACATTTCTTATTGGCTGTACATGTTTCATTCATGTTCTTGCTTTTTTTTCGTAAGCTCGGGCGGAAAGGGGCGTGGGGGGGGGGGGGGGGGGGGGTAAAATAGGTGCATTGTGTGTGTTGTTGTAATGGAGGTTGTTATTTGTTTGCTTGAGACCTTCCTTGTGACCGCGAAAAGGCCCTTTTTTTTGTCTGGCTTGTCTATGATAATAAATCGAAACAAGGTGGTTTGGCTAGAGTCCTCTCCTGACTAATCCCTTCACCACACTCCCTCCCAACCCCCCCCCCCCCCCCCCCCCCCCCCCCTCGCCACACACACGCAATTCCGTCTTGATATACATTTTTCTAGTCAGTTTATGACATGCCAACGTTCTGTTGTTGTTGAATTCGGACTATCACGTCGTAGAAAATGGTACATACACACTTTTCCAGGGTGGACGTTAACTGTCCATTAAATGGTATTAAGATGCTTTAAAAAAAAAAAAAAAAAAAACTTATATGGTTTTCCCACCTAGTCATGCGTTTTTCAGCCTCGGAACAAGAATTCAAGCGGAATGGCTAGCAGTGTAAACATGACGTAGTCTTATGCGTCTGAACAATGTTCGTAGTGTTGGCTACCGTGTCATTCATTGTTTCTGTTGCCTGTTGCTTTTTCTAAAACAAGTCTTTTTTTTTTCTCGTGTGTAAACTGCTTTCTTAAACGAGTTTCACACGCCTTAAACGGCTAACAGCAGTCGGCCTGTCTGTGTCAGTACAAGCTATAAAACTATAGGCTCACTTCAGGCGCCCCCTGCCCGCCCATCCCCTCTCCAAATGACAACACGTCACCCGACATTTGGCTCTCCTCTGAGTCATGGGGAGTGTGTGCGGAAAGGGCCCAGGTACTTGAGACAGGTACCTTCCAAGGTCACTGTTTGCCCTCCCCCCTCCTCCTCCCGCGAGCTGCCCCACCTCCTCCCTCTCCCATTCCGTAGCCCTGCCTGCTCCATGCTACCATGGTTTGACATCAGACTATCCTGTGGGTTATTCGAAAACTAAAAAAAAAAAAAAAAAAAAAAAAAAAAAGACGACCCAGCACTTTAGTGGGTCGCCGTGAGCTGCAGGTGGACATCGGGGCTTGAGTAGGGAGGGAGGGTGAAGCGAGAGAGAGAGAGAGAGAGAGAGGGGGGGGGGAGTACAGAGGAGGGGTGGCAGGTCTTTCACCTGATTCATCCGTTCCTGTGACTGCCCCCCCAAAGCTATGTCGCCCCGAGACTGACACCCCCCACCGTCCAGGGAGTCCCTGCGGTAAGCTGAGCGCTGTGGTCTGGTTGGATGTTGTAATGTAACTGAGGAGCCCCATTTTTTCCCAGTCCCATCAACTGCCCACCACCGCCGCGACTCTCAGCTCACCTGTGGGGTTGGTGGGAGGGTGTCCACACAAAGAGATTGTTAAGTTAAATTCAGGCTGAACCACCGAACTCATCTGGGATAACATCGCAGACAGGGGATAACTCGCTCACACCTGGAGCGGGAATTTGTAAGGGGGGGGGGGGGGGGGGGGGGGGGGGGGGGGGGGGGGGGCCCGGGGCTCGTATCTGACAACACCTCGTACTACTATAACTACACCACGTGAAGGGGAAACAGCAATTTTGCCGAGGTTTTGTTTGTTTGTTTTTGTTTTGGG
>JADBJO010004007.1:170000-172500 GCA_016801955.1 Conus betulinus | reverse complement strand
TATAATGTATCTATGACTTATTCCTTTGAAATAAACAGCAAATATAATGTATCTATGACTTATTCCTTTGAAATAAACAGCACATATAATGTATCTATGACTTATTCCTTGAAAATAAATAGCACATATAATGTATCTATGACTTATTCCCTTGGAGTAAAAATGACACAGATAATATATTCTTCTTGACTTATTCCCTTGGAGTAAACTACACAGATAACGTATTTATTGCTCTTGCTCATTCCCTCAGAGCAGATGACACAGATAATGGTGTCTGTGGCTTATTCTTTTGGAGTAAAATGACACTGGAAATGTTATCGAGGATATATTCCCTTGGAGTAATATAACATAGATAATGTATCTATGACTTATTCCCTGGGAGTAAATGACACAGTTATGCATTTATGACTTATTCCCTTGGATTAAATGACGCAGATAATTGTGTCTGTGGTTTATTTATTTATTTTTGGAGTTAAATGACACTGGAAATGGTATCAAATACTTATTCCCTTCCTTGGAGTCGTATGACACATATGATATGTCTGTGACTTATTCCCTGGGAGTAAACGACACATATATGTATTTACGACTTATTCCGTTAGAGTCAATGACACAGATAATGGTATCTGTGGCTTATCATTTTGGAGTAAAATGACACTGGAAATGGTATCTATGACTTATTGCATTGGAGTAATATGACACATATGATATATCTATGACTTATTCCCTGGGAGTAAAAACAGGCAGATAATGTATCTAAGACTTATGCCTTCGGAGTACAACGACACAGATATTGTATCTGTGAAATATTCCATAGGAGTACAACGATACAAATACTGTATTCCCTTGGAGTGACACGACACAAATAACGTATCTACGACTTATTCCTTAGCGGTAAACGACACATATACTGTATTTATGACTCATTTCCGTGGAGTATATGAAATGAAACAGATAATGGTATTTATGACTTATTCTCTTGGGGTAAACAGCACAGATAACGTGTTTATGACTTACTCCCTTAGAGTAAAACGACACATATGTATTTATGACTTATTCCCGTGGAGTAAATGACACAGGTAATGATATTGATGACTTACTTACTCTCTTGGAATAAAATGACACTGGAAATGGTATCTATGACTTATTCCCTTGGAGTAATGTAATACAGATAATGTATGTAAGACTCATTCCCTGGGAGTAAAATCACACAGATAATATATCTCTGATTTACTACCTTGGCGTAAAATGACACTGGTAATGTATCTATGACTTACTCACGTAGAACAGATGACAGATAATGTCTACATGACAGTGATACATAATGTATCTGTAGCTTATTAACTTGGAGTAGATGGCACAGATGATGTATCTATGACCTACTCCCTTGGCGTAAAATGACACAGATCATGTATCTCTATGATTTATTCCCTGGGAATAAAATGACACAGAGAATGGTAACTACGACTTACTCCCATGGAGTGAAACCTCACAGATAATGAATCCATTATTTATTCCCTTATAGTAAACAACACAGATAATTTATTATCATGATTTACTCCCTTGCAGTGAAAGGACATAGATGATGTATCCATGACTTATTTCCCTGGGAGTAAAATGACACAGATAATGGCAACTGCGACTTACTCTCTTGGAGTGAAACGACACAGATGATGGTAAATACAGCTTACGCCCTGGAGTGAAGCGACATAGATATGAATCCGTGACTTATTCCCTGGGAATAAAATGACGCAGATAATGGAAACTACGACTCACTGCCTTGGAGTGAAACGACACAGATGATACATCTGTGACATTCAGCGGTGTGAACGACATATAGAATGCAATCATGACTGATTCAGGCGGTGTGAACGACATATGGAATGCAATCATGGCTGACTCAGGCGGTGTGAAACGACATGTAGAATGCAATCATGACTGATTCAGGCGGTGTGTGAACGGCATGTAGAACGCAATCATGACTGATTCAGGCGGTGTGAACGACATGTAGAATGCAATCATGACTGATTCAGGCGGTGTGAACGGCATGTAGAATGCAATCATGACTGATTCAGGCGGTGTGTGTGAACGACATGTAGAATGCAATCATGACTGATTCAGGCGGCGTGAAACGACATGTAGAATGTAATCATGACTGATTCAGGGCGGCGTGACGAACGACATGTAGAATGCAATCATGACCGATTCGGGCGGTGTGAACGGCATGTAGAATGCAATCATGACTGATTCGGGCGGTGTGAACGACATGTAGAATGCAATCATGACTGATTCAGGCAGTGTGAACGACATGTAGAATGCAATCATGACTGATTCAGGCGGTGTGAACGACATGTAGAATACAATCATGACTGATTGTCGTGGTGTGCACGACATGTAGAATGCAATCATGACTGATTCAGGCAGTGTGAACGACATGTAGAATGCAATCATGACTGATTGTCGTGGTGTGCACGACATGTAGAATGCAATCATGACTGAT
>JADBJO010004007.1:162500-165000 GCA_016801955.1 Conus betulinus | reverse complement strand
TGATGAATCGGGTTTGAAAGTAATTTGTGATCAGTGCAAAATGAGGGCGGTGACTAATGGCAAGGAGCGTCTGCAGAGCGATGGCAAGTGAAAACAACATGAAGGAAGTCCCACCCCCCACCCCCCCCCCCCCCCCCCCACCCCCCCCCCTCCCCACCCTCCCTCCTCCGCTAACCGAACCGTGGGATTTTGTGCACACTGTTTGTAGGAAATACGCTCATTGTCGTTGAAAAATTCACCAGAAGTCTGCGTGGGAATCGTTCTATTTGCACCGGTCAGCTACCCTTGGCAAGGAGCAGGCTGCTTTCAGTCATGGACTGACGCCAAGGGCCAGTCCAGGATCGCTTCAACTTTTTCGGTGGTTGCCATTTCCCGTGTGTCCATGTAACTGTGGCTTTTTATAATTTGAAGATACATTGGCAAGAAATAGGATTTTGTTTTCAAGAGACCTTTTCAAAAGCAGTCTAAAACCCCATGCTATGGGACTTTTTCTTTGAGTTAAGCAGTTTAAACTGGAGGGTAAATAGTGCAGCGTCAGAAAAAAAAAATGCATACATCAAAACAAAGCTTACTTCACGAGAGAAAGAAGGTTTATTCAGTGGGAATTGAATTGAATTGGAAGGTGATTGTCATTTTCCATTATATTATTCTTGTTAACTAAGTGATGAAAAAAATGAATGAACATGCACCTTTTGATATTGAATGCATGAATGAACGGATTGCTCTCAGGAACGAAAACGGAACAGTATTAGATAAAGGATAAAATATTGGGAATGAATCGGGAAGTAAAGAAATGGTTGGAGTAATTATAGGGTTCGAAACACAATTAGCATGTCATGGAAATGACATGAATGAGTAGTTTCGTTCATAAGCAAACAGACATACAGGCCACACTCCTTTTACACCCATTCTTATCTTTTCAATGATGAGGAAGCTCCGTGGTGCATTCCATGTCATGTACCATCACAGTGAAACAGATTCTTTTCGAGTGTTGGGACTTGCATGATGTGAGACATCAACATTTTACAGCAGACTCCTGAAAAACCTTGTCCAGAGATGTCCCACCTCATGCGATCTTTGAATTTCTGGGGGAGATTAAAATATTTCATCTGATCTGAGATTTTACGGAGGAAAGATTTTTTTTGCTGGGGGGGGGGGGGGGGGGGGGGGGGGGCAGTGTTTTCCCCGTTGGTTTCAAATGTTAATTTTTGGCCACTGGTTGCACTAAGTTCTGGAAGGATTTAACTTGCCAAAAAATGATGTCGCCATTTTTTGGTGTGATTTCTTTATATTTTTCTCTCAATTTGTGTTGAATAATTTGATTACATTACCCCAGCATATGATCTGTATGCAAAGCTGACACCCATATATATAGCGAAAAGTAATACAATAATTCAGGAAAAAAAAAACTCCTTTCAACACCCTTGTCTTTGAGCTCCACTACCTGATCAGCCACTTTGTGTTTCACCGACTTCCTTGCACTTTTCCCTGTCTTCAGTTGAACCTTCTTGATTCTGGCCCAGATACTGACCTCATTCGTGTTGATGCGTTCTTCAACAAAGCTGGCATACTTCTGCTGCCCAATGTCTTCTTGGTTGCACACATCTTTCTGCACCTCAGTTGGCATCACAGCCTTGGTGATGATGTTGGACAGGTCTTCACTTTCGTACTTCATAGGATTCTTGGACGATATGAGCACACTCTTGAGTCGAGCGATGTTCTCTTCCTGTCTTGTCCAGACAGCCAGTGACAGGTCATGATGTTCCTTACGTGTAGTTGTTGGTGAGCCAGCCATCGCATGTGCTTCTTCAGCAAGCCTACTATAGCTCTGGAGCTGTAAGGAAGAATCTCTTCCGAGCATTGGCATTCTGTGTAATGCCCACGAGTCCTCCAGTGATTTTCACGATGCGGTTGATGTGCTCTAGAGCACGATCCGCTCCAGTGGCACAGAATGGGGTCTGGTTTTTGTTGACTACAAAGTTTCCATCCATGAACTCTTGATGTATGTCTGGATCTGTGATCTGAAGGGCTGTCATCTCCTCAAGGTAAAGTGGAACCAGCCTGGCATACTTCTGCTTGTCGTAAACAAAGAAGTACTTGCACAGAGCATCTAGGGACGACAGGTGCAGCTCTCAAAGACCATCACGGGTGGCACGGATGAATGTATATATGAGTAATACCATCCTCATGTAGGTCCGCACAAACGTGAAGAGTGAACTTTGTGATCCTTTCTTCTTATCAAACTCGGCCATCACTTTCAGTACCCTTTGGGAATCAAGGGTAGTTAGCATATTTTGCTGCTCTTTCAACATCTCTTGTTGCAGGTGTTGAACACATCTTTGGTCACGCTGGTGTGCTGCTTCTTCTACACATGGCCCCCTTCAGATAAGGATGATCTAGGAAGAATTCTTCTGCATAGAGATCATAGAGGGCTGGACTGTAGTCATATGCATTTCTTATTTCTAAGGCCTTAACTATCATGCAAAAGTTAGCTGATGTG
>JADBJO010004007.1:140000-157500 GCA_016801955.1 Conus betulinus | reverse complement strand
TGATTCACCGTATGTGTTCCCTTTGTGCTTATGGCGTCGGTCTCTACGTCTTTCCCCGTTCACGCTGTGCATAGCTGATGACGGATCTGTTGGATCGATCAGAGCCCATAATGATCACCTGGAAGCCTGATTCTCCGGTCACCATATCCACGGGAGACACGGTGAACCTGACCGTGCTGGCGACCTCCGACCCCTTGTATCCTCTGTCCTACGAGTGGATCTTCAAGGACCAGACGTACAAGGGCAACGACGCCCCGCCCTACGTGGACTACGACAAGCTCACCAGACTGGCCTTTATCAACACCAGCGGCTTCTCGGACGAGCAGATGAACAATATCTCGGATGTGTACACCATTCGCGTGTTCCACCCTTACGAGTCCGTGGAAGTGGTTGTCGACGTTCAGCTCCAATCTGAGGGTACGTGGTGCTTTTTTTTTTTTTTTTGTCGTTTGTCGTGTGTGTGTATGTGTGTGTGTGTGTGTGTGTGTGTGTGTGTGTGTGTGTGTGTGTGTGTGTGTGTGTGTGTGCGTGTGTGTGTGTGTGTGTGTGTGTGTGTGTGTGTGTGTGTGTCCATTCTCCCGTATATACGTATCTCTATGAATACATAAAACGGGCAGGCCAGCACGTGACAACTGAATGAACAGTTCATCAGGCATATCTTTCCTGAGAGAGATGGGGGGGGGGGGGGGGGGGGGGGGGGGGGTACAAAGGAAGAGGATGAAAAGGTTTGTGGGGTGATGGAGTGTTTGCAGGCACACATGTATGCCTATCTTGCGTCTCTGTATTTGTGCGTGTGTGTGTGTGTGTGTGTGTGTGTGTGTGCGTGTGTGTGTGTGTGTGCGCGCGCGCGCGTGTGTGTGTGTGTGTGTGAGTATGCGCGCATGTGTTGTGTGTTTCTATGCGCTCTAAAAAAATGAAGATATGTTAAGGATAGGAGGAGGAGGGGGTGGTGGGGAGGGCAGGGTAAACATACATGAAGGTGGCTGTGGTTTGTAAGAGTCAGTTTTGATATTGTGTGCTATTCTTACACTTGAGCATAACTCATGTGAATTCAAGATGCACATTGTTTGCATTTGATTTTTAAGGTATGTGTTTTATTGAGTATGCATACGACCCGCAATTTATTTCTCTGCCAAATAATAAAGAAGTTTTGATTTTTAGATGAAATCATACTGAATCCAGATTACCTACTAGAGAGCGGCATTCTGTAAAGAAAAAAGAAAAACATCAAACCAGGTAGACGAGCTTGCCCATGTTTAAAGAAGAGAGAGAGAGAGAGGGGGGGGAGAGAGAGAGAGAGAGAGATCGGCACAAGGACTAGGAGCAAAAAAAAAAAGGGGGGGGGGGGCTTTGAACCAGTAAGACTGAATACTAGGCAGCATTCAGTTATTGTCTTTGGTGATATTGCGATTCGTAACCCTTTCATTGTTATGGCTGCTTGATTGATTTACAACCGATTACAATTATTGGTTGGTTGGTTCCTTAATTCGCTGATTGATGTGAACAGTGGGGCGGCGGCGGCCGGGTTTCCATTCTGGATTATTGGTTTGATCATCGGTCTTCTTATCCTCATCATCCTCATCATCATCTGCTGCTGCGTCATCTGTCGTCGCAAGATGCAAGAAGGCGATTATCCAGGTGACTGCGGTCTTTGAGCTCTCCTCTCTCTCTCTCTCTGTCTCTCTCTCTCTCTCTCTCTCTCTCTCTCTCTCTCTCACACACACACACACACACACACACACACACACACGCACACACACACACACACACACACACTCTCTCATTTCTCTCTCTCTTACTCTCTCTCTCTCTCTCTCTCTCTCTCTCTCTCTCACACACACACACACACACACACACACACACACACACACACACACACACACACACACACACACACACACACACACAAACTTTCTCTCTCTCTCTCTCTCTCTCTCTTCTCTCTTTCACACACTCTCTCTCTGTCTCTCACTCTCTCTGTCTCTCACTCTCACTCTCTCTCTCTCTCTCTCTCTCTCTCTCTCTCTCTCTCTCTCTCTCTCTCTCTCTCTGTCTCATTCTCTCTCACACACACATTCTCTCTGTCTCTCACTCTCTCTGTCTCCTACTCTCACTCTGTCTCTCTCTCTCTCTCTCTCTCTCTCTCTCTCTCTCTCTCTCTCTCATCAACTCTTCCTGTGTTTCCCCCTTCATACGCAAATATGCCCTTACGTGATAAACAAAAATAATTTGGGACGACAAAGGACAGACTGGGCAGTGCAGGGTTAAAGACTGCTTGAAAAGATGAATTTCAAGAGCTGTTTGGAATCACAGTGACTGACTGGGAGGGACATGTGAATGTATCATGATGGCGCTGTTGAGACAAATGTTATAATTGTGCTGGTGATGACGATAATGTTGATGATGATGATGATATAATGAAAACGATCATTGTGTCCATATTGACAGTGGCAGTACCTTGGGTGAGAAGGTCAGTAGGAGTACAGAATTCACAAAAGCAGACGAAGAAAGTCTGCTGTCGTTCACAACATACCTCGGCGCTGTCAGCTGTTTACATTTAACTAGCACCACTTACGATATTGCTCTTGATGTTTACATGTACAAAAAGCATCACTAAATACTACGTTCTGTTCGTGCAAGTTGTGTGGACATAGGTGTTCATGTGTTCAGAAGCATACATGATATTCTGAGCAGCTTGTCTGGAATGTATTCAACTCCACATACGGTGATTTTTGACACTATGAATTAAGAAATTCACGTTGATGGGTTTCCTCTGAAGGCCCCAAAGACTCTGATTACAACAAATGTTTTTTTTTTTTTTTTTTTAACTTACTTTACAGAAAAATAAGCGTTTATCAGTTTTACAGCTGCAAACTTTTGTTCCGTGATCTTAGTGGGCCAAACGTGTTGCTTGAGGAAGTGTTTGAGATGTCGCTTTTCTCGTGCGTGCTCTATGGCATCAAACTTTCATTTTTTTTCTTTCGTGGTAGGTTGATTTATCCATGAGGGGCCTTTCCAGTGTTCCTTCGTCATGTACCAATCACAGGGCAAACATTTTTTCTTTGTTAGAGAGTTGGGACTTGCATGATGTGAGACATAAGCATTTTACGGCAGACTCCATGAAAAACCTGTACAGAGATGTCCCCACCTGATGTGATCTTCGAATTTCTGAAAGGGATGAACAAACATTTTTTCATCTGATCTAAGATTTTACGAAAGAAAGATTTTTAACAAAATTTCCGGCGTGTTTCTAGAAGGAGTGTTTAAAAGGGTTGTATGAATGAGTTTTTGTGTGTTGTTTTGTTTTGTAATAACTGGTGAGTTGACTTCAACGTGGTGGTAGCCCTGATATGGCCCTTTGGGCTGTAAGCAACATTGCCGTACGTTACTGTGTTCGTGTGTTCAGAAGCATACACGATATTCTGAGCTGCTTCTCCCGAATGCAATCAGATCCACATACGATGATTTATAACACGATAGGTAAAGAGGTTAAAGTTGATGGGTTTTTCTCTGAAGGCCCCAAAGACTTCGATTACAACAGATGGTTCTTTTTTTTTTTTCTTTGAAGAAGAAAGAGCACTTTTCAGTTTTACAATTTCAAACTTTTGTTCATTGATCTTAGTGGGCCAAAACGTTATGCTTTGGGAGGTTTTTAAATCAAGCGATATGTTGCATCCGTCATGCGCGCTGTGTGGCATTGAATTTCATCTTTTCTGTCAGAATAGTTTGATGTGTCCGTGAGGGGCCTTTACAGTGTTCACACAGTCTTATTTCAACGTTTCAGTACCGCCGCAAATGCTTGCTCTCACCCGTTATGGGGCTGCATCACAATAAATACATCAATGACGACGTCGATGATTTGGTGATAAGGACAATAATGATGATGATGGTATGATCAAAGTGATTTGATTTTGATCTTAGGGATGATGGTGGTGGTACATTGATGATGACGTTGATTATTTGGTGATGATGATGATGATGATGATGATGATGAATGTGATTTGATATGGATGTTGGGATGATGATGGTGGTGTTGATGATGTTGCAGTGGATAAGAAGGAAACAGCTGCTGGTCTCGATCCCGAGAAGGAAGTAAAAGAAGGCGGATTCCCTGACTTGTCACGAGCGTAAGTGTTGATCTGCTGGTCTGTCTCCGTAGAATGGGTGGTTGAAGACTGGCGCGCGAAGGCGCTCGCGCTTGCTTGTATCTGTGTGTGTATGTGTGTGTGTGTGTTATTGCGCCCGCGCGCGCGTGTGTGTGTGTATATGTGTGTGTGTGGTGTGTGTGTGTGTGTGTGTGTGTGTGTGTGTGTGTGTGTTCCAATGTCAGTATATATCTGTGATGTGTGTGTGTGTGTGTGTGTGTGTGTGTGTGTGTGTGTGTGTGTGTGTGTGTGTGTGTGACAGTCTTGTTTTGAGTGTGCCTCTGTGTGTGTGTATGCCTCTGTGTGTGTGTGTGTGTGTGTGTGTGTGTGTGTGTGTGTGTGTGTGTGTGTGTGGTTCATAATTCTGACGGGAGAGTTGACTTTGACTTTTGGGTGACAGTCTTGATATTTCCCACTGCCGTCGGCTGGGCTATAAGCCACATTATCTCTCTCTGTATGCGTGTGTGCGTGTATGTGTGTATGTGTGTGTGTGTGTTATTTGTGTGTGTGAACGTGTATGTATGTGTGTGTGTGTGTGTGTGTGTGTGTGTGTGTGTGTGTGTGTGTGTGTGTGTGTGTGCGCGCGCACAGCCAAGATCCGAACCAGAACCAGAAAGCCAGCCACCTGGACCTGGACGATCTGTCGGACCGGGACGACGAGTCGTTCGGCGGCACGGAGTACGGCGAGGAGCCCACGGCCTTCAACGAGGACGGCTCCTTCATCAACGCCTACCGCGGCAAACAGAAGAACCCCCCGTGGACAACCCCGCCTTCATCCCCGTCGGGCACCCCAAGGTCAACTCGGCCTTTAACCCCAACGAATCGGCTGTCTGATGAGCCGGGCATAACACCCCCCACCCCCCTCGCCGCCACCACCACCACCCACCAGCCCACATTCACACCATCGTGATGGTTGGTGGTGGGGGTTTGTTGGAGCGCTGGGAAGGGGTGGACAGTGAATGCGTGCAGTGGTTGGTGGGTTGCTTGAGAGCTTGGGAGTGTTGCGTTTTGGGTGGACGCTTAAGTGGGTGAATTCTGTTGAGGTCGGGACATTGTTTTTTCACACACTGTCTTCATCGCAGCGGTTTGTTGCCGTCGGCTTTTACAATCTTGCCGGACCTTTCTGGAGCGAATCATGAAAATGATGTTGATGATAGTGACTGATTGTAAAGCCATGCTCTCTAAATACTTAACCAAAGCTTTCTGGACCGATTGGCTGAGTTTGAGTGTTATCGGATGAATTGTTGGTTGTACCGACAAATGACATTCAAAATACAACCGCTGATAAGAATTGATAAAGATTTGAATCGGATTAGGGTTCAGAGGAAGGCAGCTTGGTTCGTGAGATACATCTCTGCATATTGAAACAAATGGTCTGAATATCAAGAGAAGTGTTCTAAACATTACGACACCCTGATTAGATACATATATAATCCTGGACCATACGATCTGCAAAAGATTAGTCGTTCTGAAATATTGCCAAAAAAAAAAAAAACAGTTCCTTTACTAACGTATAAGTATGCTATATCATTTCATAGGTAAATCTTTGAGTTGTGTCTGCTTAGTTGAAACAGACGTCAGAACTTCTAGCTCCCATGAAACACACAGTCCGTACCGACCGAGACATGTGCGGGACATGAGATAGTGCGTAAGGACATTGCTGAGCGCCCTTTCTGAACACAGTCCAATGAGCTATACTTAATTTGCGTATGTTAGTTGTTCTGTCGGAAGAAAGACAAATGACATAATGTGCTGATACCAATAAAGAATAGCGTTGCTTTGCTTGTGACTTGGACTTTCATACATGAATCGCGACTGTCCACAAATGGAAAGCGATCAGATGAATTGTACCGAGCTGCTGAGCGCACTGGAACAGCTAATCGTGTTGGTCTAGAATCTTGAATTCTTTCACAACTTAAGGTGTCTGTAGTGAGTTTGGATGTACTATGGTTGCAGAATATATAAACTGATTTTGGTGCTGATCTATGCTTACTTGATGACGAGAGGGAAAGGGTTCCTAGCGTGGGTCACCTGAGACTTGGTATTGTGGGACCAGGGATGTGTATATGTTTCAGCTTGCGTGTTTGAGCGTGTGTGTGCTGGTGCATGGTCTTTCTTACAGCGTGTGCATGTTTGTTTTTTTTTTCTACACCACTGTTGGAACAAAGATGTGATTGTTGCTTTTGCGCTGAAACGAGCCGAGGTCAGTTGATCGATGCTCATGCCAACATATCAGTGTAGACTTTGTGCGAGAGCAAAGCAAGAGAGCAATCCAAAGCAAGAACATAACCTGCTCTGGAATTTCAAGTGTCCTTCGTGTAAACATAATGATAGTGATACCATCCATACTGAAATGTAGATATATTTTTCTATCTGTTGACTTGGATGTCAGACGCATAATGATGAAGTGAATGACATTTTGTGTGTGTGTGTGTTTTTTTTCTCTCTCACTAACTTTAGTATGAATGGAATTGTTTTACTGTCCCATTTTTAACTCTTGAGCTGGGGTGCCAGGACTGCCGAAAAAGGGGGTGACAGGCGGTGGCAGTGTCAGTCAGAGACTGCAGAGCAGTGTTGTCATCGCCAGTGCCAGAGTCAGAAGCTCCCACCCGTCTTGAATGGCACTGTTCTGATTCAGGTGCAGAGCCACATCATTCTTGAACGATTGAAGACTGCGTGTTTCCATAATGTTCACTCCTATGCACTACCAACCTGGCCCCTCTCTCCCTTACCCCCCCCCCCCCCCCCCCCCCTTTCATTCCCTCCTCCCCCTTTCACACAGAGAGTGATAGTACTCTGACTGTACAGTTTCAGGTCTGTTGTATGTTGTAGACGTAATGTTTTGAATGATACCATGCTTGTATATGGTTCGTTCCTGTTCAAATGGTCTCTTGAGGAGGAAGCTGCGTCGGCAGTTAACAAAACTTAACATCAGGTCGACACAAGGTAACCCACCAGAGGAAACGCTGCTCTGCTGCCGAGTTGCTTCAAGTGTACGTCATTCGAACAGTCTTCCTGTGTCACGCGCTGCAGGCTCCAGCCTCTCCTTGTCCTGCCATTCCAGAGACTGGCACCCACACGGGCAGTCAGCCAAGGTGGTGGTGCTGTGGATGGGGGAGATCAAACCCAGTGCCAATCCAGAGTGGGCCAAGGGTCTGTCGCTCTTTGAATGAAGCCACACTCAGGGCTTCACAGACCACCGATGACCGCCGAGTTCCTATCCGAGCAGACCTGCCAGAGTAGAGTGTTTACAGCTGGGAAAGCTTGGGGCAATTGAAGGACCCTTTTTTTCCCGAGTCGGGAAAGTCAAGGAAAAGGGGCAATAGGCTGGAAAAAAAGAAGATTCCATTGTACAGACTCCATGGAGAGATATGTAAGTCGACAGGCTGATGAAATGAGAAAATCACGAATGAAGTAGAAAAATAGATGTCGGGTTGAAAAACAATGAACAACCTGATCGTGTCCGAAAAGTGCAAACTCACGAGCAGGCGCTGTTCTACGATGAACTATGTTATGCTTTTCTGTTCTGGAGAGTTTGACAGGTTGTAACACGACGGTTCTTGGTGAGTATTGTGCCATAACCTTTGTCAGGTTGTTCGCTTTCTCGAAGGCAAAATTTCTTTAGTAAGTCATTTCAGGACTCGGGGTGAAAAATGGGTTATGGGGTTGGGATCAGGTTGGGAGTTCTAGGAAGATAATTCAGCTTAAACCCTGACTTACTGAGCCACCCTACCCCCCCCCCCCCCCCCCCCCCCCCCCCGCCCTCTCTCTCTCTCTCTCTCTCTCTCTCTCTCTGACGACAATAATTGCTTAGCTATTGGCGGAGCTAGCATGAGTGAGCGGTCCCATGCCGGAAGGTGCCCCAACGATTGACCCCGTGAACCGGCCGATTCTGACAGAAACTAACCACAGGCGTGACTGTAGACAGGAGGATGGGACCACGACAAAACTGGGATGTGAGTCAGATAGTAACGTGAATCTCTATTAACAGTATTCATGCTATATAAATAACGGTGGGTTTTGTTGTTGTTTTTTTTTTTTTTTCTCCTAAGTCTACAGTGTCATGAAAACCCTCGAGTGCAGGAGTTGATAGTTTTAGTCGTGTGTGCGTAGTGTGTTGTGAGACGCCTTTTTTTTTTTTTTTACTTACGTCAAAAAATTTGAGAGAGAATTTTTACACAAAATAGTTTTTTTTTTTAACAGCGAGACTTTTTTTTCACAGCTTCATTGAATGTAAACAGAATGTGCGTGTAGTTCTCAGACTAGATTTTGTTTTTAAATGCTTTGCTTTTTTTTCTGAAAAAAAACAACGTTTTGTTTTGGGGTTTGTTTTGTTTTTGTTGTTGTTGTTTATTTCACTTGTCTGTTTTCATGTACATAATTTGTCAAATGTTCAGATAAGTTCAACATGCCCTACATGGCCAACAGTTCAAATAGTGATTGGCTGTCATTTGTTTTCCCTCCATGCATCTCCTCCTACAGCATGTCGCTGGGTGATTTCTTTCATCAGCTTAGACGGTAGCGCCACAGGGTCATTTTTGTTTTAATTCTTTCATTTAGAGATATGGGATAGTTATGCCCTCCCCCCCCCCCCCCTTCCCCCCACCTCCCATTTACCCCGCGCCTCTCCTCAAATTCGCCCTTGCGCTGTTGTTGAGTACGTGAGAACATCCTGGCATGTGTTGGCCGCTTAGCTCAGAGCATGCTTCCAAGTTCCGTTTGAAGTGACGGTATTTTGAATCATGCTGAAACGGTTCTGTTTCTGTCATGTGTATTTAATGTAGTGTGAATGATTGTGTGTGTGTGTGCGCGTGTGTGTGTGTGTGTGTGTGTGTGTGTGTGTGTGTGTGTGTGTGTGTGTGTGCAGTGTGTTTCTCCTCTTAGTTTATCTTCGTATACATCCGACAGTAAACGATTCATTTCGAGTATGTGTGAGCACATGATAATTAAATTCGCGCGGGAAGAATGGTTGGTGGGATGATGTCGCTGACTTCTCTACAATTAGCAGCTTGTCACGTTGTGTGCATGCACGCATGTGTGGGGTATGTGTCCATATGCTTGTTGGCGTTAGCTAACTCCGGTAAGCGTTTGCAGCTGGCTTGTCACCTAAGGAAAAGGGAGAGTCTGCGATGATGACAACAGACAGAAATGATTGTCGTGTGGTGTGGCGCCTGCCGACAGAGAGACGGCATCCACTGGACTGTTATGTAAATAAAACTGTTTGAGTTTGGCCTGAGTTTTTTTTTTTGTACCTACGCATTGTAAACTAGCCATAGACGTTTTATCGCTGTTTTCTCTTTTGTTTGGAATGACAAATGAATGAATATTTTCCTGTTGCTCTCGTCAGCGATGATATCTATATTGGAGTATTTTTTTTTTGCGAATCCTTTGTGGTGTGAGGGACCTATCCTGGGTTGAGTGGTGCTAATATCCTGACTGTTTCTATTGAATGTGTGAGCCCATGTCTGAAATTTTTTTTTCGGCGACCGATAGAAATATTTTGGTGCAGTTTTGGCGTTGATCCAGATTCCTGATCTACTTCAGCACATTTTGAAAAGAAACTGGCCACAAATGTTCACTGCATTGTAGATTAAGGGTGTAAGTGTTGAAAATACGCTGCTATCCTAAACACACACTTTATGGCATCTTTTTGGGAGGAAAAAACGCAGCAACTGGAGGAATGTTACTGTAGAAGAGCGCGCCTCTTTCTGAAACATGCGTTTGTAGGGTATCTTATTGTATCTCAGTGCAGAAAAAACACTTTTAAATTGAGGCCTACATCAGTAAGACAGATACAAACACACGCACCACAGCAAATATCAGCATGCATTGTACCCGATGAAAACATTCCACGCTGCCTCTACGAAGTATAGAAGCAGTTAAAGACAAACATCTTAACCAATACAGGATTGCGCAGATGGAAATGTTTCTAGCCAAAATTATGGAAGAAGTCGGAGTTTTATCACTTGCGATGAATCAACCAAAACAAAGCAGCAGAACAGCAGCTAGTTATATACTTTTTTTTTCCCCTGGCAATACCAGAAACGAAGTTTTACCGATATTCATACTTCTGTGGCCAGAATCAAATGAAACATTATCCCCTTCCCCTCCCCAGCCCTCGACTCCCCCACCCACATTCAGTCAGTCACCTGACCGTTGGGGTCGTTGGGGGGACGTGATGAGGCATGCCGCCATTTCTCTCCAGGCTCTTCTGTTGGCAGCTGTCGTGAGGAGATCCGGCACGGTCATTTTGGTCCAGTCCTTTATGTTTTCGGACCAGCTCTTTCTCTGCCGTCCTCGTCTGCGCCCTCCTTCAACGGTACCTTGGAGGATGGTTTTGGAGAGAGTGTTGTGACGAATGACGTAGCCAAACCATGCCATCTTCCGTCGTTTGACGGTTGCCAGTAGTGGTTCATGGGGCCCACTAGGTTGGTGACCAGATTCCGCACACAGTCGTTGGTCTTGTGCTCCTCGTTGCGGAGATGCGGAGTAGTTTCCTAAGGCACTTGGTCTCAAACGCCTGGATTCTTCTTTCTGTTTCAGCCGTCAGTGTCTATGTCTCACAGCCATATAAACAGGATGGAGACCACTAGTGACTTGTAGAGCCGGAATTTGTGGGGAATTGATGTTGCTCTTCCACGCCCTACCCCCTCCCGAACCACCACCACTACCTCTCCGGCAGAATAGGTAAATGTCATGTAGGACATAAATACTAGATCATGACAAACATTTGAAACAAGTCAGGTGGATAAAGCATGCGTGAGGATACGCAAATCAGTGAAGGAAAGCTGGCCTGGCTTTGAACCACGGCTTGCCTGCATTGCGCATGCCATTTTCATCTCTGAGTAGAACCGAAGGTAAGCAAGACACAGCCTATCCACTCTCTTCATATTGTGTGGCACCCTTTGATGTTTGTTCATTTTGTTAACTTTTCTAGATTTAATGGTAAAACGTCGAACAAATGGTTGATGCCTCTAGCAGAGTATGCTCTTGGGGTGTGTTTGTTATGAATCGATATGACGGGACTTTCTTTTCACCATGGTAATGAAACGGCCTCTCTATGAGACAACGGAAACTTTGGACATCATACGGATCAAGCGTTCTGGAGATGGTTTTGTACTGTCCAATAGAAAAGGAGTATTGACTCAACTTGCTGCTGAAGTGAGAGTTCAGTTTTCCCATTGGTCGCTGATGTTGTATGTAATTGTTAACAACGTAAGGTCTTTTTTTTTTTTTTTTTTTTTTTTTTTGCATGTGTCTTGCTTTACATTTTAAAATGTTCTTCCGTTTTTAGGACCCAGTTGATTTGATTTTATCCCGCTCAGTTTGATGTCATTTTATACAGTGCTTTTGCTTTGTTTGTTGTTGTTGTTGTTAAAAAACTCTGTGTGAATGAAACACAAAACTGGAAGCTCGTCCGACTGTAGTCGACCATGGGTATTATGGTGACGTTGCAGACGTTCTACTGTCTCCGTGGGGTAAACCTGACCACAAGGAGGATCTGTTGATTAGGTCGGATGTGCTGGTAGTATAGCATGCTTTGCAAAACTCGTGTAAGTTGCTGTAGCGTAGGATAATTCGTAACACACATGTGAAATGTGCGTACGATGTTATCATGGCTACATGCGTGTAGGCTTATCAATTTAGTTTCAGCTGAGACTGCACATTTTAGAAACAAAAAAAAAAAACTCCTTTTGTCCCTTTTTCTCTGTTCTTGTACGACTACTTCTATTGTTACGGCCTCTGTAATCGCTTTTACAACCAAAGAAACACGCTCTTATTTTGCGTGAATAGATGTTAAATTCAGAATACTATGATTACTGTTGTGGCCATTTCAACTTCGGTAATTAATGAAGCAATTATAATTATCATTCGTTATGATCGCTGTTTTGATATTTGTACTATTTTTTATGTAAGGATTCTCTTTGTTTTCTTCTGAATGTTTTTTTTTCTGAATGTCGTTATCTATCTATGCTTAACTGTTTCTGTCACCACGTCGTCAACTTTCCTTTAGGCCCCGCCCCCCCTTTTCCCCCCCTTTCCCTTCCCAGTTTATCGTGAAGGAAAGGAACGGGACAGACCATTCCCATACACTCGCGCGTGCACGCATCCACATACAGTCTCACATATACACGCATGCACACACTGGGACGTAGCCCTCTCTCAGTGTTATCAAGAACAAAAAATTTTACGTTACAAATCACAAAATGTACGGATGGATAGATAGATAGATAGACGCAGCACGCCAAAAGATTGAAAATGAAGTGTTTTTACTTAGCCTAACAAACTTCATGTGTGTGTGTGTGTAAAACGGTCATGTGTGTGTGTGTGTAACAAACGTAACAAACGGTGTACTGGGTGTGTAACAAACGGTCATGTTGTGCTATGTGCAGCATTTGTCATCATTTAATTTTCAAAAGTCACATGTCAGTTTGTTTTTATCATTTCAGCTTCAACGTATGCAATGAGTGAGAAAAGGTGATCCGTGTATGAACGATAAGGAACTGAGTGTTTGATTTATTTATATCCTGTTTTAAACGAGTGTTTTCAGCCATGCTGCGTTGGAAGACTTGTGTCTCAGTGTGTCTCCCTGGCAGCCCTTTTACAGCTGCGTAAGAATTTTCCTCCCCTTATTTGAATTTTAAAAAGATTGTCTTGGAAAATGTTTCTAAAAGGGAAGGGGGAACGGCGCATACTAATGCTTCTTTCTCTTATAGATTCATGCCCTTGGTTGGCGTATCTGTATGATCTCTCTTTATTTGTTGTTTTAGTTGTTACTTTAATCGTCAACAATTTACAACCATCATCTTCAGCTTTTTGTTGTTCTTTTGTTTTTTTTTCTTATCGTCATCATCATCCGTATTTCATTTTGCCATCATGTTTTTCCTTCTCTCTCTCTCTCTCTCTCTCTCTCTCTCTCTCTCTCTCTCTCTCTCTCTCTCTCTGATGTGTTTGTACATGCTTGTCTCATTAAATAATTTTTTTTTTTTTTTAATGGAAGGAATCACTGTTATCCGGCCAACTAGGCAGCCTTTCCTCGTTTTCGGGGACATTCACCTTCACTGAAACACGGCTTTGTAACATTACGACATTGAACTAGAGATTTATCGTATTTCCGTTATGGGTGTGGTTGAGATTTGATTTCATTTCATATCGATCATTTGTATGCACTCCCCCCCCCCCAACTTCTTCTTCTTCTTCTTCTTCTCTCTCTCTCTCTCTCTCTCTCTCTCTCTCTCTCTCTCTCTCTCTCTCTCTCTCTCTCTCTCTCGTGGATATATAGTAGGTCTGTGTGTGTGTGGTTTTGGAATCGAATGTCTCTTGATAGTTAAAACCACCGCTGGTTTTTCCTGGCATGAGTCCATTAGGCTGTGAAAGAATGAACGTGTTATTACTTCGTATGTGGCCAGCGTTTCTGTCTGTGTGCTTCCGTATGGGCAATAAAGGTATTTTTTTTTGCGGCTTTCCATTACGATCCTGTACTTCGATAGCTAAATTTCGTTTATTCCTTGTTCATATGTACTCCGTTTCCTGAAATTAAGAGAATGATTTGATTTCCTTCATCATTTCTAGGTACTGACTTTTCTTTTCCTACATCTTTATACACTGAGTGTTATGTAGTCTGGCTTTTGACAAATAGATGTACTCATAAACTGTTCTACTTTTATTAAATGACGAATCCTTTTTTTCCATGCAAAATTGCGAATAATAAAATTAACATTGGCTTCTTATAAGACTTGCGTTCTCTGTGTTTGTGTGAGAGCGTTCCTGTTCATGTGTTGGTATCACACCTTCCGTTATTGGCATTTTCAATCCCAAAATTAACTCTTGTTTGGTGTTGTCAGCATTTAACAATATTGACTTCTGATGTAATTAATCAGTTATTTATCTGCCTGCATACATTTACCATATACGCACTCACTTTCCCATTTTTCTCTCTCTCACACAAAACACCGTGCGCACACATTAGCAAGCGTGCAAGAACGCGCATGCGGCATGTGTGTGTATATCTATGTGTGTGTGTGAGAGGACTGATACTTGGCATCAACTAACTCACAAAAGGTTAGAAGCACGAGTGCATATTAAAAAAAAAATCACCCGGAGTAAACGCGAGACAACACTTTTTAATGCTCTCTCTCAAACACACTCGCGCGCGCACTGCACAGCACACCGCAGGACAGACACCAAACAACATTTTTTTTCCCTAAAATGCGGGCCAGGCTTGCTTTCTTGTAGGTCACATGCTAAGAAAACCCCATAAGAAATCTAAAACCTAAGAATGCATGTGTAATTTATACATGAGCGCACGCCCATTGCCGATGGAAACTATCCGTCGGGGGGGATGCAAATGATACTGAAAAAGTGAGGATTTAAGTTTTTGTGGCGCTTGTCTATTGCTGGAAACATCCACTAACCTCTAGCGCGCATCTCCCAGCTGTATGATCAGAGAGATTTGGGAGACGATAGAAATGTGACAGACCGTATTCATTTCGGAAAAAAAGTGATTTACACACACATATACGTATACCTATATACAATATAATAACTCGGAGAAAAACATTACGTCTGTAGTGGTAGGTAGTTCCGCCCAATTAGTAGTGTGTTTTTTAGTGGATAAATGGGGTATAAGTGTTTCTTTAATTGAGATTTGAACAGGTTAATGGTCACCAAGTGAAAGACAATCTCAAAAACTCGCCAAATAAATTTTTTAGCGTATTATTCCTTTTTCTATATATCATGTATTTCGAAAGTTCATATTTTTCTTAGTGGCCTCTGTAAATCCCAACATCATTTCTGTGCCCCGTTTTTTAAGTTTTAGATTTTAAGCAGAACGCTATCCCAGAAAGGCTGGTGTGTAATGTTTATACTATGTTTGTTAACTTTTTAAAAAAAAAAAAAAAAAAAGGTCCCACCCAAGAAGCAAATGAAATTTTGAAACAACAAAAGAAACCGCATTTTCTTGTGAAAAGTAGAAAATATAAAAAGATAACTTATGACACAAGTGCTGAGGGCCAGTTCTTGAATGAATCCGCCAGGGACTGAACAATAATAACTAACAAATTCCAAGGGTAAGTAACTGATCACCGTTCCAGCAATTTTCAGAGCAGCTTGGTTCCCTGTCGTACGAACAGAGAGACTTTGAAGGCGGTGGGAATTCGTTGGAGTGAATATTTCCTGCAGTCATTGCAACACCCAAGCTGCTTTGAAAATTGCTGGAACGGTGCTCAGTTACTTACCCTTGGAACTTAGTTTATAATATATATATATATATATATATATATATATATATATATATATATATATATATATAATTAAAAATAGGATGGTAAAAGAAGTTTTAAAATCAACAGATCTGTTTCGAGCGCTGGCTCTCCTCAGGATATGAGGAGAGCCAGCGCTCGAAACAGATCTGTTGATTTTAAAACTTCCTTACACCATCCTGTTTTTAACAGATGTTGCTCCCCAAGGGGTTGAGCACTTTAAGAATTTTATTAGGCGTTTTAGTAGTATTCTTGATTGATATATATATATATATATATATATATATATATATATATATATATATATATATATATATCTCTGTTTAAAATAGGATGGTAAAAGGAAGTTTATATATATCTTCAGTGCATAAAGTGTGTATTGTAAGTAAACAGAATTTAAAAAGAAGAGGTCAATTTAGTAACACTGAAAATATTACCGAAAATAACGAAAAATGACTTATTTACGGCCTGAGTCGTAGACATTCTCACGCAGCAGATGGCTGGAAAGGTTTAATTACTCTTTAATCATTCTACAGAATGTGGTCTTACTAGTGATTGTGATTGCTGAGAAAATGCCAAAATCAAAGTAGCCTCACACACACATACGCACACACTTGCGCGCACACACCACACACACACACCACACACACACACACACACACACACACACACACACATACACACACACACACACACGAAACAGTGTTTTTACACAGACTCATTTGTTTACAAACATGAGTCAAACTATGCATTAACATACTTCGAAACTGCCTTTATTTTTTTTTTTTCTTTTTCTTTTTCAACAAGAAATGACAATCAGAAACAGGACATTAATACAATAAATACACAACGACAACACATGTTCGGTAACGTTCTGCATAGCTAGCTGTCTGTGGGCGACACGTATGAGTAAAGCTAAACTCACACATAGAAGCGCACGTTAAACAGCTCCCATTTAACCCGATCTCAACCCCTTCCCGCCAATCCCCCTCCCTCCCCCCCTCCCCCCCCCCCCCCCCCCCCCCCCCCCCCCCCCTTCCAACACGCGCGCCCACACCCACACATTTACACTGGAAGAGGAGAAGGGGGAAGGGGGACTTTCTTTCTTTCTGCGTACGCAGGCTGATACTCCTGCGGACACTGCCTGTAGAGACAGGCAGTGGAGATTAGTGTGTATGACCGTTTTAGAAGGGTGGACAAGAGGGGAAGCATGGTTGGGAGATGGAGAAGCGCGTGACTGAAAACATATGGATGTTGAACACATACTGTCGCTATTACTTCTTTCAAGGTCTGACCAGCGCGTTGGGCTTATGCGTAGGTCAGACATCCGCCGAGTCGTAGCCACGAGACCCTCTTCTTCAACTGTCTCATCTTTGTTGTTAATTCATTTATCCATCAGCTTCAAATCATGCGTAGCGTGGTCTCCAAAACTTAGCGGACGTGGTGTAGCGTCTATGGACTAGTCCGCACGCAGTGACGCCTCCTTGATGACACTGAAACTGAAACAGCTATTATTTGTAGGACAGTCGACAGGTCCAGCATGTCTTTTAATAAGAAGAGACGCTGGTGTCTCTACAATCAATGGTGATCTATCTAACTACGAACAGTAGGAAATGGTAAATTATTTATATGTGGAACGACAACAAATAGATAAACGAAAAAAAGATGTGTGCACGCTTCATGTAATAAAATCTGTTTGCTCACTCACTTTAGGTTGCAATTACTCTCTTGTTTTTAAGCCGCCTGAAATTGCATGAAAATAGCTTGTTTCATAAAAGATTATAGTTAATCTTGTGGTGATCAGTTGATGTAAATGCTCCCAACTTGCCTACGTGGACTTGAAAACTTCAGCTGCATGGAAACAAAGCCCCAAAAGAAAGCTAGGCTCCCTCCTCCAAACAAACAAGACCTAGACAGAATTATTTGCATCAGTTAAATCAACTAAAAACAAAAGCTACCGTGAGAACGGGCAAAACATAAACCCAAAGTTAGAAGAGAAATAGACCTGTTCTATGGGGGGGGGGGGGGGGGGGGGGGGGGGGGGGGGGGGGAAGGGGAAGATAACGCCGGTCTTCTTATTTCAACTTGAGTTAC
>JADBJO010004007.1:105000-112500 GCA_016801955.1 Conus betulinus | reverse complement strand
TATGACGTCTTCCTGGGACAAAGAAATCTCTTCCGGGACACTCTCTTTCACGAAGGTCGCATACTTGCGAAAAACGCCGTGAAAATGACCGATACATTGAGTGCTAATTTCAACAGTATACCCCACATCCCCTTGATATTTCATGACCACGCTGACAGGGCTTTCGTACACAGTCTGTAGAAATCTCTACCCTCTGAGCTGAAGACATGCAGCACACAATATGATGATAATCAGGAGCGAAAGAACGAAGAGAATGCGTCACAGAGACGGCCCAGAGAATGACACAGATGCCCTTCAATGCAGTCTGCTACATGTGGTCATCAGATAATGGAACACGTTTGTGCCAAGACCAACAGCATGCTCTCAGTGCCGAAAGCTGTATGATCAGCTCATATCCGAATGCAATGAGCAATCCTATAAGATCAACTATAAGATCAACTGAATAACCTGGTGCTATGCTCTATATCGATCTAATGTCATTTTCATTTTACGAGTACTGTTAAACAAAATACCACTGCATGCTCCTTTGTACAGTTTATCACTATATCCCATCCTTGTTTTAACAACGTGATACAGATTACTTACACACAAGAATGGCATGCTCTTGGTACATTCTCAAAACTCTCATGTGATTCAGGGTTGGTTTTTTTTTTTTTTTTATCAGAACAGACAATAATAGTTTCTCCTTACAAAATTGAATATATTTTCAGAAGTCAGCAGACGTTTCATGCAGTTCATGACTCGGTAGAAATTGTTTCTAACTCGTGTCCAAGAAGTGTACACATGTGATATATTGTAAACCATTCCATCTATATGCGGCATGCATTCACGAAGTTCTTATCTCTACATATTTTGGTTTTTGGTGTCTGTAATTGACGATAACAAACCAATGTATTTATTATCGCATTCGACTTTGAAGTGCTTCACGGAATTCTTTTTCTACGTATGTTTTTATTTTTTCAAAAGGTAGATGGATACTAGAATGGCACAATGAATATTGTTTTCCAGGGAAACTGTTATTGTAAAAAAAAAAAAATTATAATCATAAATAAATGAATAAAATAATAAGCAAACACAACAAAATTTCAAGTTGAAAAATGCTAAAACAGGCCCACTGCTTCTTCAAACATGAGATGTCCAGCATCCAAACAATGACATTTGTACAACGGACAATTACTTCAACGAACAACAACCCGTTGATAAAAATCAAAATTAAGCACGACACCCGAATGTAATTTGACCACAGAAAAAAAGCAAACTCCAGAAGAAACGCGCGCGCACACACACACACACACACACACACACACACACACACACACACACACACACACACGCACGCACGCACGCGCGCGCGCGCGCGCGCGTTCACACGGAGAGAGAGAGAGAGAGAGAGAGAGAGAGAGAGAGGAGAGAGAGGGGAGAGAGAGAGAGAGAGAATGCAGAAAACAGTTTTGCAAAGTATGAGCACAATAATAAACGTTAGAAATGATTAACGTAACATGTTGAGGCATTTTTACGTATAACTGGCAGTGAAATATATGCACAGTTTTTCCACAAAAAGATTCTGTGTTTGGGGGGCATCACCAATCTGCAGTACGGATGTTCCCAAAGTGCATTCTCAGACTAAGAAAAACTCTTGAATAACGTTATTTTTAGTATAAATGAGAACCTGGAGTATGGCTTGATTTCGAAGACTGATGCTATATTTACTGTGAAGAGTTTGTGAGGTTGATTCAAATGCAAATGCTTTCATGAACAAGCCTGGAAGGACGGCAGACATGGACTCTAGCGCCAGATCCCCTGCTTTGGTGTAATCTCCTTCACTAAGACTTTGCGATGATTCTCATAGTGCTGTTCTGTTGACGCTAATCACAGGATTGTTATCGTACTGGCACTCACGGATGAAAATAGTGCCGAACAATCACTTAAAGAAATGATCGACGAGAGTACAATGTGCATTGCAGAAATATTCCCTGGCATCAGATTTTTTAAAAAAAAGAAAAAGGCTTGATCATGCACGCTTGATAGACTTGTCTGGATTTTGATTGACATGAACTGTTGATTTGACTACACACGCAAAAAAAATCCCACAGAGAGAGAGAGAGAGAGAGAGAGAAGAGAGAGAGAGAGAGGAGAGACGAGAGAGAGAGACAGGGACAGAGAGAGAGACAGAGAAAAAAAGAGAGAGAGAGAGAGAGAGAGAGCGAGAGAGAGAGACAGAGAGAGAGAGACAGACAGAGAAAACAGACAAACAGACAAAGAGAAAGACAGAGAGAGAGAGAGAGGGGGGGAAAGAGAGAGAGCGAGAGAGGGAGAGAGAGAGAGAGGAGAGAGAGAGAGAGAGACAGAGAGAGGAGAGAGAGAGAAAGACAGACAAAACAGGACAGAGAGAGAGAGAGAAGAAGAGGAGAGAGAGAGAGGGGAGGGGGGAGGAAGGGAGGGAGGGAGAGAGAGGAGAGAGAGAGAGAGAGAGAGAGAGGAGAGAGAGAGAGAGAGAGACGTTCTATCAGGGTATATAAGAGATAGACATACAGACAAACAGACAGACAGGCAGGCAGCTCGATAGACAAACAAGCAGACTGAATAAGAGACAGAGATGGAGAGAAAAAGACAGAGATAGACACACACTCAGTGGTACCCACTAGAAGAGGAAATTCAGAACTTGGAAAAAAACCTCATTCGATCAAGGAGTGAGATTTTAGGCAGAGCCTGTTCTTCCAATTTGCCCTTGCCAAGCTAAAGTCTGCAACGAGATAAAAGAAAACATAAAATGGGGGGTGGAAAAGAAAAGAAATTGAAAAAAAAAGAGAGAAAGAAAAAAAAAATGATAGGCACGCATGGTTATGCAGAGAGAGAGAGAGAGACAGAGAGACAGAGAGAGAGACAGCTATATAATGTGCATTATTATTATTATTGTTGTTATTTATTATCAATATTATAGTTATTATTGTTGTTATTATTATAATCATCATCATTTTCATTATTGGTAGTAGTAGTAGTAGTAGCAGCAGCAGCAGCAGCAGTAGTAGTAGTAGTAGTAGTAGTAGTAGTAGTAGTATTTTAGCGTTTTTTATTATTATCATCATTGTCATCATTATTGTCGTCAACGTCGTCGTCGTTGTTGTTGCTGTGTGTTTCCGTTGTCGTTATTGTTGTTGTTGTTGTTGTTGTTCTTATCATCATCATCATCATCATCATGTTGAGAGAGAGAGAGAGAGAGAGAGAGAGAGAGAGAGAGAGAGAGAGAGAGACAGACAGACAGACAGACAGACAGACAGACAGACGGATAGACAGACAGACAGAGACAGAAGCAAAGAGAGAGAGAGAAGAGAAAATCAGAGACGCACAGACAGAGAGGGGAGAATTTTGGGCACGGAGAGTAAGCACTGACCGTCATAATTCGTGTAAGATCGGAGGAAATGGAGCCCGGATGTCGCACAAGGTTACGAAGACACCCGACCCTCGTGATGTGATGCAATGCCTGGCTGTGACTCTGTGTGAGCGTAAGGTTTCGTCCGTTGAGAAGACGCAAAGGGGAGAGATCTAGGGGGGTGGGTGGGTGGGATTTTAACGTTGGAAGGACATGGGGGTGGGGTGGGAGGGAGGATGGGGGGGGGGGGTGAGGGGGTAAGGTAAGGTAATGTTGCTTATAGCCCGGCCGACCGTAAAGAGCCGGCCATATGAGGGTTGTCACCGCATTGAAGTCAACGCACAAGTCATTCATTCACACAACTCTTTGAATACATCTTCGAAAAACACACCCGAAAGTTTGTTAAAAAGTATTTCCACTGTAAGAAATCTCAAATCAGATAAAACGTGTGTTAACCTCTTTCAGAAATTCAAAGATCACATCAGGTGGGAACATCTCTGAATAAGGTTTTCATGGAGTCTGCTGTGAAACGTTTATGTCTCACCTCATGCAAATCCCAACACTCTGAATGTACATTGTGAGTGGTACATGATACAGAATGCGCCACGGAGCTCCTTCACTCTTGAAAAGGTTCCAATGAGTTAAAAACGAATGGTCAGTGTGCAGCCGGCATAAAGCCGTTTCCTACAGAGCTAGGCGGAATCCGGAGAGATGTGACGGAATTCCTCTGCCTGCTCTGTAGTGTTTGAGGAACTGCATTTCATCACTTCAGTGTCACAACACATTTCTGTGCGTGAGAAATTGGGATGGCTCTACACGGAAAGAGCTTGCTGCTATAGTGACGACGACGACGACGATGACGACAACAACAATAACAGTAATCATGATAATAACAGGGGGCCGGAATAGCTTCGTGGTAGAGCGCCGGACTTGTAATCTTGGTGATCCTCGGGTTGAGGGTTCGATTCTCCGCCGGGCTGTTTCGGTACAGCGGGATTTTTTCCCTCGGAATTAACATTGGTGTGGACTCCATTTCCCATACAGCCCTTCGAATGAGACTATAAACTGAGGTTCCGTGTATGAACGTACGCATAACATCTTGCACACATGTAGAATCCCATCACCAACTTTAAGAAGAGAAGGCCAGTTGGGCCGTTGGTATGGGTGGCACGTTACACGTAGCATGCACCTTCCCCGAAGTTGGAGTATGGCTGCCTTAATGGCGGGATTTTTTAAAAAAAAATGGTCATACACACAAAAACTCCCACTCCGTTTGTTGGGTAGATGGGATTAATCCTTGCCTGTCTACACAGGGAGTATCCGCAGAAGTATAGGCCTGCGTACGCAGAAAAAAGTAATGGTGATGTTCATGATGATGATGATGATGATGATGATGATGATAACAATTTTAACATAACAACGAAAACACTAGCAATAAAAAAAAAACAACAGCAACAATGAGTACTTACATAGCTCACCTTCTGAACACATACTCGCTTGGTTTGACTAGACGAATGTAGCCCGAAACGAACATAGGTGAAAAACGAAGTTACCCCCCCCCCCCCCCCCCCCCCCCCCCCCTCTTAACCCCAACCCACCCCACTCGTCAATCTCTCCCCTCTCCTTACCCTAACCCCTCCTGCCCCCCCCCCCTCTCTCTCTCTCTTTCTCTCTCTCTCTCTCTCTCTCTCTCTCTCTCTCTCTCTCTCTCTCGTCAGATAATCAGTCAGCTGCCAGGGCCTCAAACAATCATAACACAGTCACGTGTGAATCTTTCGCCAGTTACGACGAGCTCTCTGTCCCCCTATCGGCGCTGTGGGAGGTGCGCGGTGGCGGGTGTGAGGGTGGGTGCGGCGTTCGGTTGGCTGCTTTAAGTGAGGGAGTCACATTTCTGGACAGAGTGCTGGTAGAAGCCAGGGTTGTGAAGGGGTTGCCTGTGTGAAGCTAAAGACCAGGTACAGTGGCGTGGATTGGTTTGTTCATCATTAATTAGCTAGTTGGATTAGTTTGTTCATCATTAATTAGCTGGTTGGATTGGTTTGTTCACCATTAATTAGCTGGTTGGATTGGTTTGTTCATCATTAATTAGCTGGTTGGATTGCTCTGTTCATCATTAATTAGCTGGTTGGATTGCTGTGTTCATCATTAATTAGCTGGTTCGATTGCTTTGTTCATCATTAATTAGCTGGTTGGATGGTTGGGAGTCGCTGGCTGATTCTGTTGTTGGGTTGGGTGTTTGGCACAGACAATCAGTTCTGTTGTTGGGTTGGATGTTTGGCACAGACAATCAGTCAATTTGTATGTTTTTTTGGTAAAGGAGGGGGGGGGGGGGGGGGGGGCGGAGAGTTGGGGAGTGGGGGTGGAGTGTTGGATAATTTATGATCATTGCTCTCGTTCATTTATTTATTTATAGATGTGTTGACTTGCTAAAATACAGATGTACACTAACGACGGAGTTCAAAGAAACGCGTGTGTAGAACAAAATACGAAACAGACTAGTGCGTTTTCGACAAATATGGCTTCTTAAATCGTTATATGCAACACATTAAAAACATGCATAATGTAGTCATTGCCAGATAACAAGCAGCATCTCTCTCTCTTTCTCTCTCTCTCTCTCTCTCTCTCTCTCTCTCTCTCTCTCTCTCTCTCTCTCTCTAAGTATTTAAGATGTAAATTCAACAGGTAAATGTAATGCTTCTTTTAAATCATAAATGAAAAAGAAAGAAATAAACAGAAACAAAAACAAACAACTGAATTTACTAAGCTAGCAGAAAGTTTTCCTTTGCGAAAAACACCAGCAATACCAGTGTTTTTTTTGGGTTTTTTTAAAAATTATATCAAACAATGTTATAACGATTTATGTATGGGAGGAGTTGCTCTTCTTTTGAGTCCTATAGACAGCAAAAAAGGGGTTGTCTGTGATTGAGAGTCATCTCCCTCGCCAGTAGCCTTCAGCGTGTCCTTGGCCTTGAGGAATTTTTTTTCTGGGGGTGGGGGGGTGGGGGGGGGGGGGGGGGGGGAGAAGAAAAGAGGGGAAAATTGTTCACTCTCTCCTTGATTCCCACGTCAACACACTCTGGAATCCGGGTGAGAGCAATACTGCAGCAATCATTTATTTGTTTGATTTTTGTTGATTTGATTTGATTCTAAGGTAAGGTAATGTTATTATAGCCCAGCCGATCGCAAAGGGCCATGTCAGGGCTGTCACCATGTTGAAGTCAACTCACTAGTCATATTAAGAAAAAGACAGTCAAATATTAGATGAAAATGTTAATATCTCGCTCAGACATCCACAGAACTTATCAGGTGGGACCTCTCTGAACAAGGTTTTCATGGAGTCTGCTGTAAAGTGTTTATGTCCCACATCCTGCAAGTCCCAACACTCTACAAGAATATGTTTTACTGTTGAGTGGTGGTACATGACATGGAATGCACCACAGATGAATTCTCAGTCGAATAAAGAGAAGCAGAGGAACTCAGAGAAGGTGGGTTATTTTTGTTCTAAAGCAGCACCTAGAGCTGCCATGAGCTACGCGTTTGAAGGGTGGACGGCATAGGGAACAGGAGCAGAAGGCGACAAAGTAAAAGGGATAAAGTACAGCAGTCTTATCAGTCTTCTGAGTAATAAATAATGTTGAAGGAAGAATCGCAAGATCACGTTTTGCCACAGAAAAGATGTTGTGATATAAATAGTTTGCAACCTTCTCCCCGCATCCAAAGTTCACACAGTTCATCTGCACAACTCCTTTTTTTTTTTGGTGGTGGGAAAGGGGAGGGGGGCGGAAGATCCTCCATCCTTTCATTCCCCCCCTCCTTTTTTAGCTTTATCAAACTCTTATTCACCCTGCACCCCCCTTTTTTTTTTCATTTTTAGGTTTATCAGCTCTTATTCACCCTGCAAAATGTGAGGTTTCTCCTTCTGTAGATTTTTTTTTTTTTACCATCTGAAATTAATAAAATTTCATTTTTTGTTTTCTTCGCAACAGCGTCTGCCCTTTGAATTAGTGCTGAAAATAGGTATATAACATTTGAAATTAATAAAATTTCATTTCGTTTTCTTCGCAACAGCGTCTGTCCTTTGAATTAGTGCTGAAAATAGGTAGTATAACATCATGACTAGATGAAATATA
>JADBJO010004007.1:90000-92500 GCA_016801955.1 Conus betulinus | reverse complement strand
GGCTTGCTCTGTCAAAAATGGTATTCAGTATAATGCATTGATGCACCGAACCATCAATATCAGCAAAGACTAGTCCGCCACCCGTCAATACCATAAAGGACTAGTGCACCAAACCATCAATGTCATCAAAGACTAGTCCGCCACCCCGTCAATATCATAAAGGACTAGTGCACCAAACCATCAATATCATCAAAGACTAGTCCGCCACCCGTCAACATCATAAAGGACTAGTGCACCAAACCATCAATATCATCAAAGACTAGTCCGCCACCCGTCAATATCATAAAGGACTAGTGCACCAAACCATCAATATCATCAAAGGACTCAAAGGACTAGTGCACCAAACCATCACTATAATCAAAGGACTAGTGCACCAAACCATCAAATAGCACAGCTCTCTCTCTCTCTCTCTCTCTCTCTCTCTCTCTCTCTCTCTCTCTCTCTCTCTCTCTCTCTCTCCTCTCTCTCTCTCTGCTGCTATCAGATGTATCTGCTACTGACTCAAATTGATACAAATTGAATTGATTGATACAAATTCGAATTCCTCTTAAAGCGAGCAATATGTAATGTGACTTAGATACTAAAAGTAAAGTAACTGGGTGACCAAAGTGTGCCTTTGTCTGCATGAATATGGATCTGGATTTGTTTGGCTGTATCAAGGGGTTGGTAATATTAAAGTATTTTTACGTCTTTTCCGTCAACGGCTGGTTGATTGCAGATGACAGAAATGGTCCAGTCATATTCATAACAGAGACAGGCTTGATTTTTACGGGAACTTTTTGTGACGTTCATGACCTGAAAACGTACTAAACCTTAGACATAGACAGGCACCTAAAAACCGTAACAGCAAAATTCAGATTAGGAATATCTGCGTTAGCCATCCATAAATTTAGATATCGAACATGTAATAATTGCGATTTGCCTGGTCTTTTATATAATAAATCAAAGGAAACCGAATTACACTTCGTTCTGTCCTACCCAGCTCTCATGAGCATCGGAGAAAAGTTTATTAAGCCCAAATATTACAGCCAGCCATCTTTGTCCAAACGGAGCCTGCTCTGATCATTTACTTCTGCCGAAGTTGTTTAAAAAAATGTCTTAGTTTTTGTTCAAAGCCTTTATGTATAGAAACTTTTTCGCTTTTTGAAATTGCCTTCGAATTATCCTTGTTTCGTTCAGTAGTTTAATTTTCATTGATATAACTGTTGTACTTTATGTGTTCACACACCCCTTTCATTAGGGGTCTTGGTCTATTATAAGAATAAATCATCTGAATCTCTCTCTCTCTCTCTCTCTCTCTCTCTCTCTCTCTCTCTCTCTCTCTCTCTCTCTCTCTATGCGAGCATGCAGTGTGGGTTATTCGTTGTGTTGCTGTTGTTGATGATGGTGTTGCTCCCAGACGGAGTTCTCCGGGCCAAGAACGGCCTGGTGTGGGACTGCAAGAACAGCGTCCAGTTCTCCATCAACGTCTTTGACTCCTACCACCAACCTCAGACCTTCTCCCTCACCGTGCGCTTCCAAGGTGGCTGCTACTCCATGTCTGCCATGTGATGATGATGATGATGATGATGATGATGATGATGATGATGATGATGATGATGATGAAAGCTGCTGCTGATGCTGATTATAATGATGTTGATGGCGATGCTTACGACAATATTGTCGTTGTCGTTGTCGTTGTTGTTGTTGTTGTTGTTGTTGTTGTTGTTGTTGTTAACGTCTATGATGATGATTTTCTCGTAGCATGCATAAAGGAATCCAGTCACTTCAGAACAATGGTCGTTGAGCAAAAGTTCTTAATTAACGGAAGTCCACTTTAATGAGTACAGCAACACATACAGAGGCAGAAACAAAGGTGTTCCCCTCTACTCCGACGTGATCTCGATTGAAGAAAAAAACAGTCACTGCAATCCTCATAGCAGACCACAGACATTACATCAACCTTGAGACCAGACCACAGACATTGTAACAAATCCTCATAGCAGACCACAGACCTCATAGCAATCCTCATAACAGACCACAGACATTATAGCAATCCTCATAGGAGACCACAGACATTATAGCAATCCTCATAGCAGACCACAGACATTATAGCAATCCTCATAGCAGACCACAGACATTGTAACAATCCTCATAGCAGACCACAGACCTCATAGCAATCCTCATAACAGACCACAGACATTATAGCAATCCTCATAGGAGACCACAGACATTATAGCAATCCTCATAGCAGACCCACAGACAGTATAGCAATCCTCATAGCAGACCACAGACATTATAGCAATCCTCATAGCAGACCACAGACCTTGTAACAATCATCATAGCAGACTACAGACCTCATAGCAATCCTCATAACAGACCACAGACCTCATAGCAATCCTCATTACAGACCACAGACATTATAGCAATCCTCATAGCAGACCACAGACATTATAACAATCCTCATAGCAGACCACAGACCTCATAGCAATCCTCACAGCAGACCACAGACCTCATAGCA
>JADBJO010004007.1:82500-85000 GCA_016801955.1 Conus betulinus | reverse complement strand
GAGAGAGAGAGAGAGAGAGAGAGAGTGAGAAGGGAGCGACCCATGACACATGTTTTATCGTCCATTCAGCAATTAAGCTCTTTAGATAAGGGTCATGTTTGAACCTAAAACAGTAAAAAAAAAAAAAAAAAAAAAAAAAAAAAAAAATCCATCGCTCACCTCACCGCCCCCCCCCCCCCCCCCCCCACCCCCCCCCCCCCACCCCCCCTTCCCCCTCCTGCCATCCCTCGGCCACAACTCATTCCATTAGCTTCCTTTTTTCCTTTTCGCCCCACACCCTCACCCCCACCACTATTCACCCTCCCCCCTCTCCTCAGACACACACCTATGCACACACAAGGACACGACAGAGGACCATCTACACAAACATTTCAACGATTCAATTTTTTGTTTAGTTTGCACTGGTGCTTTCTTTCAGTTGCCTATATTTCTAACGTGCATAGCTTGTGAAATGAATGTTGCAAATCACGTTTTCATTGTTGCTCGACAAAACCTTTGCCGTACGATTCTGGTCAATATATGAGAAGTTTGAACACGTACAGTACATTGCTTTCGAATATCTTTGTAAGCTATGCTTTAGAGTAAGAAATGAACTTCGTTTTCAGCCTCTTTTTTCACACGACGGACATTCACCATCAACCTGTTTGTCATCAGGAAATCATCAGTTGCAGTTGTAACGTTCGATAAGCCTTAGTCGAAAGCTAGCAGTCTTCTATGCGCCCTTTATTCGTAGTTAAGACAAGCACTTTTCCGGCTGGAAAATGGACTTTGAAGAATAAAACCATTCATATTTGCATTGTTTCAAAATGCTGAATGTCAGTTTTGCATAGTGCACGAAATAAGTCTGACTCTGAATCCCAAAAGAACATTATATGCCCTTCGACAGCTTTAAAACATGCACACTATACCAAACCCATTTCCACTTAAAACGTTCTGCACATTGGTTACCCATTTATTATGCCCAGATTCATGCAGAGAGAGAGAGAGAGAGAGAGAGAGAGAGAGAGAGAGAGAGAGAGAGAGAGAGAGAGAGAGAGAACGAACGAACGAACGAACGAACGAACGAACGAAATTTTGTTTATTCAGGGATATGAGATAAGCATACACGCGTGCTTTTTTACGCTCAGTCCTGAGGCTAGACAAAATTCACAACAACAGTGCAGAAGAAAGTAATATTGTCTATAGTATATATGTAACAAGTATAAGCGAAGAAGAAGAAGAAGAAGAAGAAGAAAGTATGAGAAACATACATACACAATATAGTCTACGCCAACTATTTACACGACTGACAAAGGCCACAGGAGGTAATTCGGTGATCAATTAAAGAAAAGAATAAGACACAGCGTATGCTAGTTTCACACACACACACACACACACACACACACACACACACACACACACAGAGAGAGAGAGAGAGAGAGAGAGAGAGAGAGAGAGAGAGAGAGAGAGAGGGGGGGGGGGGGGGGGGGAGATTGGCATCAACAGTCTCGAGCGAACTTAGTAGTTGCTGAATTCGTCGTTCCTAAGGCTCCTTTCAGGTCGCCACGTCACGCAGTGTGTCATGGCGTTGACCTGTCCTCTGGCACTAAGCACCTTTAAGCACGAAATCGATTTTAACTGAATGCAAAAGTCGTTCAAAACTTATCAGGCATAGGATTTAGGTATGACACGTTATTTCTGTTTGACCGAAACGAGGAAGACGAGGGCGGAGCTGTTTCGGGTTCAGATTCTGAGCGACTCTTGTCAGTCATTTCATTTCTTGCTTAACACCGCCCAGTTTAAAGAAATTTCCTTCAGTGCAAGATGGCGCGGTGGATTTGACAGTTGGAAAGATGAATCTTGGAGGGTGAGATGGTGGTGGTGGTGGTGGGGGGGGGGGGGGGGGGTTGTTCTGGATCATCTTCAGAACGGCTCCATCAATCAGTCCGTAATTTTCTAGACAGGTGTGCCGATTTCAAACATGGTAACGGAGGGGAGGGGAGGGGGAGGGGAGGGGGAGGGGGGAGGGGAGGGGAGGGGGGAGGGGAGGGGGGGGGGGAGTGAGGTGTGAGAGCCATGTCCTGAAGGCTGTGACTGTGTTGTCAGCGTTCACAATGACGGCCACATCGACGTGAAGGGGGACTACGACCTGGACGACAAACTGACCCCCCACACACACGGCGGCTGGGCATCCTGGTCACGGACCAAGGGGGACTGACCGCCACCTGCTCAGTCATCGTCCGCTTCGACGTCAGTAGGACCCTGGACAGACGGCGCAGGGCGGGGGGGGGGGGGGGGGGGGGGGGGGGGGAGGGGGGGCGGATGGCGCGGACGGCTGGCGAAGGGGGAGTGGGAGGGGAATGAATGTAAAGGGAGGTGGGAGGGTAAGGTAAGGCAATGTTGATTATAGGCCTGCCGACCGCAAAGGGCCATATCAGGGCTGTCACCGCGCGTGATGTTAACTCGCAAGTCATTGGGGGGTGGGGTGGGGGTGGGGGAGTGTGTGTGGGTGGGGGGAGCT
>JADBJO010004007.1:67500-77500 GCA_016801955.1 Conus betulinus | reverse complement strand
ATCTTTGCCAAATCGTTACTGTAATGATGGAAGAATTGTTAACCTGTACTTCTTTCCCCCCACTACTTAATTGTTCAGCATTATATATACATATTTTATTTCAGTCTGCCTAATCACTGCATAATGGTCACCTATGTTGTTTTATTTTAGGATTTGTCTGCATCAATCAAATTAACAAAGTTTAAAGAATGTTCACCATTGCCTTTTTTCCCCCAAATACTGTAAATCGAGCGGTAATACCAGAATTACACACCAAAAAAAGACCACGGTAGATTTGTGACGTTTAGATGCTCACGTAGACGGACCGCTTATGATGTCTCTCTAGAGCAATCATTATGAACGAAAACGCACTGAAACATTTGTACGCATTTTTACGTACATTCGAAGAGCATATCAACTACGCGCGCACACACACACAGAGGGCTCGATCAAGCATTTTTTTTAAATAAAAGGGACAGAGGTAAATTAGATCATTGTAAGCTTGCAAGTGCCTGTTTCCCTTTCTTGCACATATTTTACAACAATGTGCTGTGGCAATTTCTTTAAAAAAAAAAAAAAAAAAGACATGGCATGTATCATGATAACATTACACTTCGGATCCCGCAGCGCATTCTACATCGGCTCCAGCTGCTCAATTTGCGCACACAGTATGGGTGAAAAAGCTCACGAACTCTTCGGTGTCTGTTTCTGTATTTCTGTCCATGTCTTCAGCTGGTGGTCAGCCACAAGTGATAATAACTGGCAATGGAACAGATCGATGCGAATCAAAGTTTGAGGTCGTGTTGGATGGTGTTGACCAGTTATCGTTTTGCCTTTTTAATGGCAAAGCGAAGCTTATTAGTCAATCAATTAAAGAACACTTAGGTAGGTAGGTAGATAGATAGATAACCAGTAAGTGGATCAGTAAAGAAACAAACAAACAAATACACAAAACATTCTTGACATCGTCTTATTTATCCCCGCCCTAACCCATTCTCTCCCGCCACCCCACCACCGTACCCCCATCTCGCATACCAGGACTGTCCGCCTGTAACGCAAAACCCCTACTACCGCTGCCCCACCCAACACCACACGAGCGCCGTGGTCGACACGACGACGGCGGCGGCGACGGCAATGACGACGACCCCAGCCGAAATGGACAGCGGGCCTAGCTGGATGGAGGGAGAACCTGTGGTGGATAGTGCTGAGTTGTCTGGCCTTGACGGCTCTCTGCTGGCCCTGTTAGCCTACATGGCTACCTTACTGCCACTGCACCTGTAAGAACCCCTGTCCCCCAAGGTGAGTCGCTGTATATTGAGGGGTATCGGACATTGTCACTTCTGTCGCTGCTGCTGCTGTTGTTGTTGTTGTTGCTGTTGCAAAACCCCTGTCCCCGGCGAGTCGTGTATGAGGGTATTAGACATTGCCACTTCTGTCGCTGCCGCTGTTGTTGCTGCTGTTGTTGTGCTGTTGCAAGAAGCCCTGTCGGACTGGTGAGTTCGTTGTATATTGAGCGTCCTTTGTCATTGTCATTTCTATCGCTGCTGTTGTTGTTGTTGCTGCTGTTGCAAGAAGCCCTGTCCGTGGTGAGTCGTTGTATATTGAGCGTCCTTAGACATGGTCACATCTGTCGCCGCTGCTGCTGTTGTGGCTGCCATTGCTGCTGATAGTATTGCAGTTACAATGGTAATGGTAATGTTGCTTAAAGCCTAGCCGACGCAAAAGGGATATATCAGGGCTGTCCCCACGTTGAAAATAACTCACAAGTCATCAACAAAAAAAAATAAATAAATAAATAAACAAACCACCCATTCACACAAGTCTTTCAAACATGCCTTCAAAAAAACACACCGGAAATATTGTGGAAGATCTTTCCTCCATATGAAATCTTAGATCAGATGAAACATTTTAACCTCCTTGAGAATTCAAAGATCACATCGGGTGGAACATCTCTGCACAAGGTTTTAGGGGGTCTGCTGTAAAGTGTTTATGTCTCACATTGTGCAAGTCCCAACACTCTGAAAAGATATGTTTCACTGTGAGTGGTACATGACATGGAATGCACCACGGAGCTTCTTCACCTTTGCAAGAAGCCTTGTCACCAGTAACCTTGGGTTGGACTAGTGAACTTTTGAGTTTTTTTGTCTGTTTGTTTTTTTCTTTCAAGTTTCATTGATGTTGTTTGTTGTTGTTGTTGTTGTGTTGTTGTTGTTGTTGTTGTTGTTGTAAATCAATAGCACTCTGTAGCACATATCATGCACATACCTCAAGTAACAAGAAGCTGATATGAAGCGAACGATTTTTTTTTTTTTAATTATTTCTTTGTTTAGTTCGTTGATGTTTTTCTTTTTTTTTTTTTTTCTTTTTTCTGTATTTGCTCTCTTTCTTTCAATCTAAGCTGCTGTCACATTAATCTCGCCAAGTATTATAAATGAGTGTGCCCGTTGTCTTTTGTGACGCAAATGGGCGGGGAGGGGGGGGAGGGGGTGGAGCAGGGGGGAGGAAGGGAAGGGTGGGGAGGGGATATCCCTATACTGCATCTCGTCTCTGTTGGTTTTCTGTTTGTTTTGGTTGGTTTGGTGGGTTTATTGTGGTTTCTTTTCAGTCCTCTTTTTAGCCTTTGACCCAATTATGGAGGAAAAAAAAAAAAATCTCACCGCGCATATTGGAACTCTCCTGGTCAGCAATGTCTAGTCTTGAAACTGCAATGCATGGTCAGATTCAGACCCAGCTGAGGAAAACCTCCCGAAGAATCAGCATCAAAGAATGGCACCAAGAGCTGAATACACATAGACGATAATGTCTATGGCAGGCCAAACATTCTCATCCTAAGAATTGCGACGAGCTGAAGCATTTTTTTTTTCTCCTATATTATGGGTCATTTCAATCAACAAACAAACAAACAAACAAACAGAAAAGGTGAGGTGGTATATAGAACTCAGTTAAGCAGGCGATACGGTCTTTGATAAAGCCCAAACATTCACTTAGTCTGCAGCAAGTCTAGCCATTTTCCCTACTGTTTGAAAAGCATTTGCCATGCTAAGCGTATGAGTAATTACATGAAGCAGCCATCTTCCATCTTAAGAATAAAATCAAGGTGTTTTTTTTTCTTTTCTTAACGTTCTTGATTTGACGGGCCTTTTCTGTTTCCTTCAATTATCCGAAGTACAGGCACAATTTATTGTGGTATTTTTGTTGTTGTTTGTTTTGTAACATATAACAACTGTAATCGTTTATGCTGCTGTTCTTGATGTCGTTACAATCGCAGCCATCATTGTTGCTTTCTTGCTGCTCTCACAATTATTATTGTGATTTTCAGCTACGATTTCATAGTATTAACAAAAACAATAGCAACAATCGAACCAAAATAAATTGGTAGATATATAAATGAAGTAGTAAATAGATTAATGCATGAAAGAATAATAAATGAATAAAGACATAAATAGATACATACATAAATAGACACACATATACACCCATGCATGCATGCATACATACACACATACATACAAACATTTATACAAACTTACGTACATACATACATAATACACACATACATACATACATACATACATACATACATACATACGTGCACACATATATCCACACATGCATGCATACATACATAGAACTTTTGGGTTGCAGGTTGTGTGTCAGATCTCCGCGCCCAAAGACTCCCCCAAAGGCAGTAACTCCCGCAAAGCCAAAGCCTGACCGACCTCCCACTCCACCGACTCCCCCAGCAGTGTAGTTTTATCCCTCCACTCTCTCTCTCTCCCTGCCTGTCTCTCTCTCTCTGTAACTCTCTCTCTTTTGCTCTCTCTCTCTCTCTCTCTTTGTCTCTGTCTGTCTGTCTCTCTTTGTCTCTGTCTCTGTCCTGTCTATCTATCTGTCTGTCTATCTGTCTGTCTATCTCTGTCTCTGTCTATCTGTATGTCTGTCTGTCCCTCTTTGTCTGTCTGTCTCTGTCTCTGTCTGTCTGTCTGTCTGTCTGTCTGTCTCTCTCTCTCTCTCTCTCTCTCTCTCTCTCTCTCTCTCTCTCTCTCTCTCTCTCGATTCATACTTCCACGGCTGTACTCGAATTTGCGTATGTTCTCTCGATAAGAGAGGTAACGAATCAGTCGGTGAGTCGGTCAGTTAATCAATCAGTCCTTCGGTAATCTGTATAGTCATTCAGACGTAGGTCATTCTCACAATCAAGACTCCACCTTAGGGTCCACTGGATCATGACCCTCACAGAGTAGACGACGTCCTGTGTTGATGTTGGATCAGAGCAAGCACCACTGATCGCCGCTGAAGTGACTCAGCAGCAGTGCAGCGTCTTCTCCGCTGGGTTGCCTCCTGGCGGCATGATAGTGATGGTGCCCTGTGCACTGCTAGGGCTCGGGCTGTGAGCCTGATAGGCCGTGACGTTTCCCATGTAGGGGACCCGTCGGAATGAATGTGGTAGGAGTAGTGGCACTTGAAAAACACGACAGATCAAATATGTTGATAGTTGGCATTAGGAAGAAAAGAAAGGAAACATCTTAGAAATATGTAACCAAACATGATATAAAAAAGGTTGAAAGTAGCCTGTGTTTATAGAAGTGTAGTAGCCCCCGTCCATTACTTTCATCCACAGGTCTGAGTAGCACTTAGCGCTTGTCCGTTCCAGCCAGAGCGTTTGACAGTATTTTACGTTTTCGTAATCTTTCCAGGTTAGCTTTCAGCAGTTTTCGTGAAAATCACGTGTATTTTCGAAGTCAGAGCGAAAGATGTCTCAGAATTGACAGCTTTCTAAGGTCTCTTCGATGCCTGAACATCTCATCCTTGCTACTGCTGTTGCCAGATTCGGAAATCATTTTGGGGACTCTAAAGCTAGTCGTTCAAAAACTTGCGAGTTGCGTTGATTCTGGAAGGTCACAATGACCCTGGTTTTATGAGGAGAGTCGTCGTCCTTTAGAACTTAGGGTCTTGCAAGGTCCAACGGCTAGGTCCTGATGTCACATGAAGCTTATCATTCCTGCTAGAATCATTCCAGGATAGTATTGCAAAGAGGGGGGCAATGATTGTCATGTTCTTTCACTAAAAAAAAAAAAAAAGAAAATTGTTTTTTTGTGTATATAAAAAGTTTATGAATATATGATTTTGATACGTTTGCAAAGAAGCCGTGGTTTCAATCATACAGACGGTTGTTGTAGTTCTAGCTTGCATCACCTTGAAGGGGCAGAACGGATGAAAGAGGACAGACTGTTCAATCATTGGACTTCCAGTTTCCCCTGGCCAGGCAAAGACAGCCCGTTCATTGACATAACTTACTGCTGTTGCAGCACGGGAAACTCGGCCCGGCTGTTCGCCTTCTGGCAGGAGAAAATACGCCAATGATGACTACGAGGGTCAAGCGGACAGGGACTGCAAGCCCAAACCCGTGGAGGAAGTGGACGGAAGCGGAAATGACCCGGAGACACCTGGCGGAGACTCTGTACCCGGGAAGAAAAAAAGCAGATGTCACCTTATGTAATCTGACCACGATCTCAGAGTTTGCTTGCTTACTGGTTTCTTGGTTGACTCACATCTGTGTGTGTGTTGTGTGTGTGTGTGTGTGTGTGTGTGTGTGTGTGTGTGTGTGTGCGCGCGCGCGCGTGCGTGTGTGTGTGTGTATGTGTGTGTGTGTGTGATAGAGAGGGTTTGAGAGAGAGAGAGAGAGAGAGAGAGAGAGAGAGAGAGAGAGAGAGAGAGGAGAGAGAGAGAGAGACGTTAGCATGAGCATATGTTCAATAATTGCGAAAGCCAGTTTAACCCAAACTGAGCACGACACGAAATATTGAAAACATCTGTCCGGGTTTTGTCCTGTAAAAAGACGTCTTCAAACGGTGAAGGCATACATCTACGATTAAAATTTTTCGACGATATTTCCAGTAACACAAAAATTGTTTTTTTTATCTAACATTGCTCTCGATCATTTTTCAGCAGTATTTCCAGTGACATGAACTGATTTTTTTTTCAATGTTGCGATCAATAGTGATTATCCTTTGTACCTTGAAGAAAAACATACTCAGCAAAACTAATACATTAACAAAAAAAAAAAAAAAAAAAATCAAGCTACGGTCCATTGCATGCACATCATTTCATGTACTGTTATTTTCACCAAGCAGAGGTGAAGATATAAATAAATCTTTCATATCATAAAGAACTAAGATGGCGCACATACGAACATACGTTGTCAAATAAAGGAACATAAGACTATCATTTATGGCGAGCTGGTTTAAAGCATATTGCCAAGTAAAGGAACATAAGACTGTCATTTATTGTGCTTAAACAAGTGAAGCTCGTTGAAAGCAGAATTTTTCTTTTCTTTTTTTTTTAATTTTTAAGTCTTGCTCCTTTCACAAGACAATGTTCAGGCATCTGCAATGGGAAGTAATCTGTCTTAGAGCTCATGTTCAGTGAAAGTGACCCGGCCGATGTCATGGAACAGATGCCGCTGGTAAGCACGCCCAGACGCAATGTCCACCATCAGTCAGCTTAACAGTCCAACCAGAGAGAGAAAAATGCCCAAGCAGGGGTCTGACAAGGTGCGCCTGGTGTACAGACGGTCAATATCATTATTATCATCATCATGAATACTTACATAGCGCCTATCCTCGGCTAGAGACCAAGCTCTAAGCGCTTTCCAATCCACACACGCTTACACAACAGGCTGCCTACCTGGGCAGTGCCGACTGAAGAGCTGCCAGCTGGCGCTTCGTTCAGTCGTTTCCCGTGTCATCCAGTCAATATCGTTCAGTTCATTTCCTTACGTCCTTCATGTTTTATTTTTCTATTTCTCACGCAGCGTGCATGCTATATGTAACGTATCATCCATACCAACGGACAAACTGGCCTAATCTTCCGAAAGTTGGTGATGGGATTTTACGTGTGTGCAAGGTGTAATGCATGCGTTCACACACGGAACCTCGGTTTAAAGTCTCAATCGGACTGTATGGAAATGGAGTCAGCCAATGTTAACTCCAAGGAAAAAAAATCCCTCTGTACCGAAACGGTACCGAAACGGCGAAGATTCGAACCCACAACCCCAGGATCACCAAGATTACGAGTCCAGCGCTCTACCAATGAGCTATCCGGGCCCCCCCAATATCCTGATTGTTATCCTGGCGTGCGCTTCAAATCAAATCTGTGACTGTCTGGATCTCTCTGCTTGACCCATAAACTAAGAAAAGACAACTCCTTTCGCAACGGAACGACAGGCCTTTTTTCTCATATTTTTTTTTTTCCCAAGGACAGCTGCATTATGAGAAAGAAAAAAAAACGTTCACACCCCACAAATAAACAAACAAATCAACAAGAAAACGTTGATTTTTGGGGGGTGGGGTGGTGGTGGTGGTAAAATTGTTCCAGATTATTAGGAATGAGTCTAAAATCCTGAAAAGAGCTCAGCAGTGTATTATGCCAAAGTAAGACAGCATATCTAGCTTTGTCAATATCTGTGGTGACGCGTCTTTTTTTTTTCTTCTTCTTCTTTTCTTTGTTTTGGGAACTAGAACGCGATGATACTAAAAGAAAGTGAAGACCTGAGATCGAAGAGTCCACCAGAATTAGGTCACTGGGAGCACATGCATTATGGCGTGCCCTCTTTGCTCCGGAGCTCTGATTCAAGAGTGCTGCTTTCGTGGACAGTTCCCACCTTTGTCTACCCCCCCCCCCCCCCCCCCCCCCCCCACACACACACACACACACCCCATCTCACCTCCTTTACCCCTTCCCACCGACACTAAAAGCCACCCCACCCTCCCCCCCCTCCTTATCAAAAAAAAAAAAAAACAACAAAAAAAAAAAAAAAACAACCAACCAAAACAAAAAAAAAAACCAAGCATGCCATGATTGTGCTCGGCAGTTGGACTCTTTCACAAAGGCAGTGCCCCGGAATTGTTGAGCGGTGCGTGGTTTCTTTTGGATTTCTATTGTGCAAACCAGGTCTGTATCACTCTCTCCCCCCCCGCTATCGTCTTGTCCCGTCTTCCTTCGTGATATCTTCGTGTGGTGTGCTTAGTCTCTCACACGTGAGTCGAACTAGGCTGACAGTCTCCTTTGTTTTATTTTTGCATTGTACAACTCTTTGTTCGATTTCTTAGTCGTTCATATGTTTATTTATTAATTCAACTAATGAATCAATCGTCCATTTCCTTAATTTATTTATGTACTAAATTATTATGTGTAAGGCTATTTATAATCTGTTATCTTTTCAGCTGTATTACATTAATCCCAGTATTTGTAAATCATGCGAATAGTTGTTTGTTTTTTTTTAAATGTTCGTGTAGCCTATTTCAATTTTTTTTTTTTCAAAAGTTTGTGTAGCCTATTTCATCACTTTGAAGTGCAAGTATTATCGTTTTGTCTGTTAAAGAGGTAAAGTTATCTCCTTCTGTTTTCGAGGACTGAAAATGAAGTATTATATATAATAAGTTTCAGATATCTGTCCTTTGATCGACGAGGGGTTGAGGGGGAAAGATTGGGAGGGGTGTGCAGGAGGGGATGGCGGGTGGAAATTGACCCCCCCCCGCCCCCCCCCCCCCCCCCCCCCCCCCCCCCTAGGATGGAACCCACTACCCTGTTCGTTCGTTCGTTCGCGGGTGAGTGTAAACGTCCTATTGGCGTGAGGCCCTAAAGAAAAAGGTGCACTCGCAGACGTAGGTCTGCATGTTCTGTGGCAACTGTTGTCGTAGGCAGTGGTGGGCGAGTTGCGTGTGGGGCCGTCGTATTTCTCTCTCCGAGCTCTGGTTAGTGTTGAACTTCAGTTCAAATTCAGCTGTTGGTCGGCCGACGATGGGTGTCGGTGTATTTCTCCTCTTTTCCCCCAACCAAAAGCTGTCTTCAGGACCACCAGGCGGCCTTCTTCGTGCTCAGGTGGCGATGGTCCTGTGCCGCGTGAGGCCGCCTCAAGGAGGGAGCAGGACGAAAGTCGCTGGAGCGCTGCACGAGTCCCTAAAATTCGGCGGGTACACGCAGACTGCGGCCGAGAGAGGGAAATTTTTCAGCCCAACCCCTTAAGGAGTGCCCCCATGTCTGCGGGGCTCAGAGCACGGTATCCTGGGCCACGGGAATTGTAGTCCGGCAGCGCTCCATCGCCCGATCACCCCACACATCTCCAGGAGCTATCCCCGGCTACACAGGCTAGACTCGCAATATCACCCATAGGGCTGGAAGGATCGCTGCGCCGCCTGACACTGACCTCTCACATCATTGTCCTTCAAAGGAGACCTGCCACCTCTCCCTTGGTGTCTGCTGCTAGGCCACCTCGCAGCGAACATGCTACTCGCACTACCCAATGGATTTGTGACAGTTAAGTCACTGGACTGCTTCAAGTCCCAGATTGGCCTCTCTTCTCTGAGATTGGAAACTAGAATCCGTTCATCGCGTCCCTAAACCCCAGACCCCAGCTTCCACCCGAGGGACGTTCCGTTCATACGATGACACTGATAGAGTCCATATGTGTCAGGGTCTTCCAGGCGAGGCGGGATCCTATTTGAACACGCTGAGCGGACCCTGACTGAACAGATCACCGAGATGATGGTAGCAGTTGTGTCCCCTGCATTGCGATGGTCCACTGGTGCTGCAATGTGCGGCCTCTCGCAGAACGACAGAGTCATCAATATGTTAATGTTAGTCATGGAGTGGAAGATGAAGTGCTCCCCCGTTAGCTGGCCAACGAACGCAGTTGAAGAAGATCTGCCTTACCGTTCTTTGTTTACCTTCTATTAATGGACTTGTCGGTCTATGTACATGAAACACATGCCATCCGTCCACATCTGTCTGTATGTCTGTCTCTTTTTTTCCTTCTTCTTGTTCTTCATGTTCTTCTTGTTCGTGTTTTTGTTCTTCTTCTAATTCTAATTCTTCTTCTTCTTCTTCTTCTTCTTCTTCTTCTCCTCTCTCTTCTCCTCCTCCTCCTCCCTCCTCCTCCCTTATTCTTCTACTCCTTCTTCTTCTTCTTCTTCTTCATCATCATTCTCCTTCTCCTCCTTCTCCTCCTTCTTCCTCCTCC
>JADBJO010004007.1:37500-52500 GCA_016801955.1 Conus betulinus | reverse complement strand
GTTCAGAGGTGAATGCTGGTGGTTCAGAGGTGAATGCTGGTGGTTCAGAGGTGAATGCTGGTGGTTCAAAGAAGTGAATGTTGGTGGTTCAGAGGTGAATGTTGGTGGTTCAGAGGTGAATGCTGGTGGTTCAGAGGTGAATGCTGGTGGTTCAGAGGTGAATGTTGGTGGTTCAGAGGTGAATGTTGGTGGTTCAGAGGTGAATGCTGGTGGTTTCAGAGGTGAATGCTGGTGGTTCAGAGGTGAAATGCTGGTGGTTCAGAGGTGAATGCTGGTGGTTCAGAGGTGAATGCTGGTGGTTCAGAGGTGAATGCTGGTGGTTCAGAGGTGAATGTTGGTGGTTCAGAGGTGAATGTGGGTGGTTCAAAGAAGTGAATGTTGGTGGTTCAGAGGTGAATGCTGGTGGTTCAAAGAAGTGAATGTTGGTGGTTCAGAGGTGAATGCTGGTGGTTCAGAGGTGAATGCTGGTGGTTCAGAGGTGAATGCTGGTGGTTCAGAGGTGAATGCTGGTGAATGTTGGTGGTAAAAAAAAGGGAGTTAATGCTAATGGTGCAAAACAAAAAAAAAAAAGGTGAACGTTCATTGTGAAAGTAGTTGACCGTTGATGGTGAAAAGAGGCGGAGAATCTGAGTCTGAAGAGTTACAAGCTGATGATGAAGATAAGAAGATGCACAGAATGACTATGAAGACAGGCAGATGATGTTGAGGATGAGGGGAGACATCATCACATTTCAATGGAGTTCAGAACGAGGTTTCTAGCGCAGTTCTCGAATTCAGATTGTTCGGATCAAATCTACACAGAATGGGAGGTTACAACTAATGTTTCTTCTTTGTTTTCGATATAGTTTTCAGTACGGTGTTTATCTCCCCTCTTGCCTTCCAAACAGGCTTGAACGCGTCCCGGCAGGCTCGCCACCCATGTTTGTAGCAAGTGGAGGTCAAGGGTGTCCCAGAAGCTAATCACCTCTTCCATCAGTTCTCCCGTCTCCTGTGTTTCCAGTGTGTGCCAGATGGATTTTCAGAAGAGCCCACACACGTTCAGCCGGATTCAGGTCTGGTGAATAGCTGCGCCGATCCAGGACCGTTACGTTTGGACCGTTGATCCAGTCCTTGGTGTGCTGTGTGCCGTGTGCTTGGAATCGCTGTCTTACCCTAAGATCCAGCTCTCAGGGTACAAGGTGCAGGCTGTTGCAATTGGTTAACTCCCCCTACCCCAACCCCCCCCCCCCCCCCCCCCCCCCCCCCCCCCGCGCGCCTTCCTCCCAGGATCTCCACATCTTTCTCTTTTGTCAAACTCTCTGCGACAATACAGAGAGGCGTGGCTCCTCTTGCCTTGCCGAAATAGTGCCCCACACATGTCTCCTCTGAATCTCTTCTTCTCGAACACTCAGATGGTGATCCCAGTTGTCCGCACGAAGTTGGCTGTCCTCCGAAGGTCCGCCAGGTCCCCGTAGAGCTCGGCCCTCAGAACGACTGGCTCCGGCCATGTGTCCTGCCTGGCAGTAGCATAGAGGTGACGGTCCTGTAGTATGTGCTCGGTGTCCATGTCGGCCTCTCTGCATGGGCACATCGCAGACTCGCCCAATCTTGTACTTCTTGTACATGTGTGCATTCAGTCAGTGATGTCCAGCCCTTAGTCTGAACAGTAGCACTTGATCTTCTCTCTGCTTTGGTGGTATTGGTACTGCTGCCCCACAGGTGAAACGCTGGACTCTGGGCTTCAGACAGACAGGTCTGACATCGTCTTTTGTCCATATCTTGACAGTGTGTTGATGTGCCAATGTAGAGATTTCATCTGAGACGAGGGCATTCTCCCGAGCTGTCTTTGTAGCCGACACACCACGCAAGAAGATTTTTTTTCTGTTCGGTCATGATGTAAAAACTGTAAATCTTCGACTTCGTTTGTAATTTTGTCTCCGCATCTCTCTCTCTCCAAACAGCAGATTTACACAAAGCAGAACTTCCTCAACGTGCCATTTCTTTCCCCACGCATTTTATTGAGGTAATATAAGAGCTTATATATGCGCAGAAAAAGAAGACAGTGCGCAGAGATTTTCACATGTATTTATTATAATGGGCATATTTATGGATGGCATACATAAATATTCTTTTTCTTTAAGTCCAAATATGCAATGCAACCGTAATAACCAACATACATACTATTAAAATCCATACATTAATACACATAGTTAAGGCAAACAAATACATCTTTTGCTTTCAATCTAAATTTTTTTTTAACAATCTTTTAAATGGGTGGGGGAAGGGGACACATAATTAACAAATTCCAATCACTGGCATTAATGATGTATATGACTGTATCATAGGGTGTTATATAAAACGCGTTACACGAATTATTACCTCAACTCCCATCGAATCGTGGCATTCGAAGAAAGTAACTTTAATACATTTCAATTTCCCATTATTTTATCAAAGCTCCCAGGTCGCGGACGATGTCACATAGAAACCAAAGCGGGTACACAGTACTTATCATTAACAGAATGAAAAAAAAAAATATATATATATATACACTGCATACTAAAGCAAATTGGAGATTTGCACCTACAGGGAGGTTTTGTTTTATTCCTGCTGAGCCTCCCTGCGGCGAAAAGCTCTAAAATAAATCGTCCCAGTGGGTAAAGATATCCAACGTGTTTTAGATTCATTTTACGCGAATTACACCTGTTAACATCGTTTTGTTGAGGTGCGGTGTATTTATTTAGAAAAAATTTTGCCTGCTAAATTACATATATAAAACTGAATAAGTTGGAAAAGATGAACATTCATATCTGCAATGATGGACAATTTTGACTGCCTAACTGTATATGTGTTTAAAGGAAAAACATTAAATTGTTTCGAAAACGAATGTTTTTTCAAGCTCATGGTTTGTGAGAAAATGATCATCTCGAAAAAAAAGAATACTGTTTAACATACCATTACACCCAATCAGTTTGCAATACTTCCAAATCTAGTTGAATATTTCCAGCTTTCTCGGTATGTCATGACTTCAATCCTTCGTCGTTTAGATTTATTTTAGGCAGAATGCTATCTCAGAAAAAAGCTGGTGTGCAATACTATAGTATGCTTGTTGAGTTTTCAAAAAAAAAACAGCCAAGGTCCCACCTAAGAAGCAAAAGAAATTTATGAAACAAAAGAATCAGCTACATTTTCTTGTGAAAAGTAGAAAATATAAAAAGATAACGTCTAAAGACACAAGTGCTGAGGGCCAGTTCTTGGAATGAATCCACAAGGGACTGAACCATAATAAACTAATAAATTTCCAAGGGTAAGTAACTTGGCACCATTCCAGTAATTTTCGGAGCAGCTTGGTGTTGCAATGACTGCAAGAAATATTGAATTATAAACAATGTTTGCTCTTATGTCTTAGATTGAAAAAAAAAATATATACTCGATGTGCCCCACTTCATTCTTGAAGCAGTTGACAGTCCGCATGCGCCTAAAAGGTATCAGTGCACCAAGATTTTTTTTTTTAAGCAGATTCCCCGTTTCACAGTCTCAAAACAGTCAGCAAGTTGATTATGGAGACTCTACGGAAGAAGAAGAAGTCTCGGTTTCACCCAAAAGACCGACTCGTCCTCACAACCTTTCAGTGTTTTTCGCTACTTTGGTCTTGCCGAAACCAACACGATACGCGGGTAGAAACGGGATGTTCAAAGTCTGGGATAAAAAAAAACAAACTTTTCGATTGCGCATCCTTCTTCGGTTTGCCTTAGCAATCAGCATTCTTCCACTTTCATTTTCCGAAGACACGTTGGAAATTCCAGCCTAAGGCAAACAAGGGGAATAACCGTGTGTCATATGAACTTAAGAAACGAGCGAAGATCATTTCTATTCGACAAGCATGTTTTTCTTCTGTCTGCCCTTTTCTTTTTCTTTTTCTTTTTTTTTTTTTCTATTCGTTTTCTGTTCTGTTCTTTTCTTGACCCCAAATGGTCTATCATTCTTCTTAAAACCACAGACCTATTTTCTCAATATCATTGAAACAAATCATGACAAAGGATTATACTGGTTTGGCCAGAATGCAGTGACGTTTAGGGTGAGGATAGGTAAGACATAAACAAAGATTCAGATAAAGATCTGGATTGAGAATGAGGTGATTCAGAAATTTAAAAAAAAAAAAAAAAAGGGGGGGGGGGGGGGGGGGGGGGGGAGGGGTGGAGGTAAGTTCCAAACACGAAGAAAAGAAACACAATCCGTATCTATAACACAGCTCGACATGCATGACTTCTCTCCCTTGGTTATATATTCGTGAATACGTTCTGCTTACCTTTTTTTTAGAGTTACAATATGGGCCTAAGATCTTTCCACATGAACAAATCTGTGATGTTTTTTTCCCTGTTTGCCATTCTCCCATTTGTAGAATGTATAAGTTCATTGTCTCCATAATAAAAAAAAGGCTTTCTGTGCTCTCTGAGGTTTACATACTTATCAGTTGTCTGTAGCATAGGTAAGATTATTATTTTCGTTAACTATTGAGTTGTAACAGATTCTGTGTTATTTTATCGTGTGTGTGTGTGTGTGTGTGTGTTTTTTTTACATAATCTGACCTCTTAATAATTGGGTTGCTTGTAATCATAACATTTCAGTTTTCAGCTGAACCATAATTTACAAAGAAATGAAATCAGCATTCAAATACAAAAGATGAAAGCCACGCTCATTCTCATTCTCTCTCTCTCTCTCTCTCTCTCTCTCTCTCCATTTCGTTTATCTCTGTCTTTCCAAGTCAATCAAGCTACATTTCATACTTCTTTTTCTTTTTTTCTTTTTTTTTATTTCTCCAGAATTCGTGGAATTCCTGTGCGACAAAGTGTGATCCGACTCGACCCCAAACCACTTCAATTCCTGCAAGTGTGTGTGTGTGTGTGTGTGTGTGTGTGTGTGTGCGTGTGTGTGTGTGTGTGTGTGTGTGTGTGTGCACGCGCGCGTTTGTGATTGATCTGCTTCACCACAAACCTTTTTCTTTCTCTAAAGCGCGCGCGCGCGCGTGTGTATGTGTGTGTGTGTGTGTGTGTTTGTGTGTGTGTGTGTGTGTGTGTGTGTGTGTGTGTGTGTGTGTGTGTGTGTGCGGGAGTGTTTGTTGATAACAAGAGAGATAATTAAGACATACTGGAACTGTAAATAAAAAAGAAAAAAAAAAATGCTGCAAATCCCAAATTTGGCATGACTTGTTTCTTCATTTCCACATTTCATTTCACTGTCTTTCTGTCTCTTTGTCCAGTTTCCTTTCTCTCGTCTCTAACTACGTGTCTCTCTGTAAGTCCAGTCATTGTTTATCTCTCGATCTGTCTAATTTCTGTCTCTATGTCTGTCTCGTAAAAATGTGACTGTCTCTTGTCATTTTGATTGTCTATCTCTCTGTTTGATTGTGTGCTTCGTTTCGTTGTGCATTAACCAATCGTCTTTCTCGTTGGTAGTCGGTCTTATTGTCTATCTCTCGGTTTAATTGTCTGTTTCGCTGTCTATCTCTCTCGCTGTTGTCTAGAATTTGTGTGGCTGTCTGACTAATCGTCAGTCTGTGTAATTGTTCGACTGTTTCTGTTGTCTCTTTACTATTTCAAGTGACACAATCTCACGCACGCACGCACACATGTACGCACGCATGCACGCATGCACGCATACAAACACACACGACTCAAATGTCCAATTATTTAATTACCCTGTCACCATTGTGAGAGCCTGGGATATAAATGTCATACATGAAACTCTGTATTAAGCACAAAAAAGTTGTTTTTCTGTCACATTTTGTGTGCCACCTCATTGGCAGTTCACCCACGCCGCTCATTCCGACACCCTGTCCACGGCCACAGCCCGGTCAGTCCCGCCGCAGCCTTGGCACCGACAATCCACAGGAAGCAGTCAATTTCAAGTCAGGAGATAACCCACCGGAGAAGATACTGCACTGCTGCCGAGTCACTTCGGTTGTGTTCAGTGGCGCCTGTTCCGACCCAACGTACGCAGGACACCACCTACTAAGTCCCCTACTGACGACAACAATTGCTTAGTCACGGAGCCGGCGTGCGTCAGCTTCCCTCCGGAGGGCGCCACCACGTCCGTCCAACGACAGCCCCCATGGACTCGCCGATACCGGTGACCCCGATGGAATCAAACCAAGGCCACAGACGTGGAGAGGACATCGAAACTGAGATCACCATGAGAGCAGGGCATGAAGGGCCACAGAATCGATGAGAATGAAAATGATGAAGATGATCCTACGGATCTCCGTTCCGGTCTGAGACTGCATGGCAGGGCTGTACTCTACGCTTCCTTTCATATATATCCTGGCGTCAACCAGGCCCGAGAGATACACACACCTGCAGTGTTAGTCAGGAAATTTGAGCAACACTCTCAGAAATGCATTCATGAAGTGGATGAAACTCGACAGTGTTCTTTCAAGCCGGTCAGAGCAGAAAAATCCCACATGACTGCGATCAGAATCGAACCCACGACCTCCCAGCCGGGAGTCGGCGACGCTACCCACTTCGCCACGGCGGCTGGTAAATGTGTGTTTTTTTTTTTTTTTTTTTTTTTTAATATCAAGAAATATATGCGACAATCTGGTAATCATGTAATGACAAATGCAATGCACGATATGATCAATTTTACCGAATGTCATACTTCACTCGGGTTTGATTCAGGTTTAACCAAACTTTTTCCATTGTCATAAAAACAATATATAAATGATTTAACAATAAGAGACTGAACAGGAGGAAAAGCTGAATTTAATGTCTGCACTCCTGGGGCAGTCCATGATAAAATGGGAGTCAGTCCAGGCATCATTATTGCTTTGCTTTCTGCACACATGTTCCTTGCGGGCACGTGGAAGTCGTGTTTCAGTTTCATTTGCCTGTTGAAATTGAAATCTTATCGATGGATTGATGTTTTTTATCGTACTCACAGATCATTGTATTTGTCTTTCTCTAGTCGGTACACACATACAATATACACACACACACACACACACACACACACACACATATATATATATATATATATATATATATATATATATAAAATCAAGGAGTCGTCCACTCAATGTCTTCCCTTCTTTTATTTTCAAATTTTTCGCCTTTTTGAAGGCTTCTTCAGGAATATTATCACTTTTTCTCAGCTGCCTACATTCCCGACCAAAGGAAGAATACACTTCTTCCTTTGGTCGGAATGTAGGCAGCTGAGAAAAAGTGATAATATTCCTGAGGAAGCCTTCAAAAAGGCGAAAATTTGAAAATAAAAGAAGGGAAGACATTGAGTGGACGACTCCTTGATTTTATATTGATCCAGTGATGGTTTTATCGTCCAGACTCTTTCAGCTGCTGGGAGCGGTGCCAATTTTAGCGTTGGGTTTTCTTTTATACCTTATATATATATATATATATATATATATATATATATATATATATATATATATATATGCGCGCGTGTGTGTGTGTATTATTGTATATATATATATATATATATATATAGATAGATATGTGTGTGTGTGTGTGTGTGTGTGTGTGTGTGTGTTTTGCCGTGCGTGAATGCGTGAGTGCATGCATGCGTGCTTGTGTGCGTGTGTTTGCGCTCATATGTGTGTGTGTGTGTGCGTGTGTGTGTGTGTGTGTGTGTGTGTGTGTGTGTGTGTGTGTGTGTGTGTGTGTGTGTGTGCATGTGTGTGTGTGTGTGTGCGTGTGTGTGTGTGTGTGTGTGTGTGTGTGTGTGTGTGTGTGTGTCTATTTGTGTGTGTGTGTGTGTCTATTTGTCTGTCTGTCTGTGCTGAACAAATACGTAGTGGGGCTAAAACAAGTGCAGGCTATTGACTTCTCTGTCCTGTCCTTAAAAATTAACCTGGTAAAGATTAGGAGAGAGAGAGAGAGAGAGAGAGAGAGAGAGAGAGAGAGAGAGAGAGAGAGAGAGAGAGAGATTTCGTTTGGTTCAAATACCAGCTTGTGTTCACAAGCACACGATAATCACACCAACACAGACAGTTGTCTGAACATTAAATTGAATAAAAACATGGCTGCAGTTTGACAAACCTCATTACAGTGCATGTGTGTACACATGCATGCGCCAACATACGCAAACACGTTCGTACTTAAGCACACGAGTATATACTCGCAAACGCACCTCACTCACATCCACCCATTAGTCCACACACACACACACACACACACACACACACACACAGAGTCACACACACATACCCCACTTGCACGCGTGGACGCACACACACACGCACGCACAACGCACACGCACACACACACATACACACACACACACACACACACACACACACACACCACACACCACATGCGTAACCACATACAGAGAGAGAGAGAGAGAGAGAGAGAGAGAGAGAGAGAGAGAGAGAGAGCCGGGGGGGGGGGGGGGGGAGAATATTCTACCAGCCACCCATTACAGTCTACCAGTAACCAGAGAGTTGACCAAGCACCATACACACAAGCCAACCAACCAGCCACACTATAACCTCAGTAACAATCAACCAGTCCATTGTCATGGAACTAAAAGCCAATTTCAGCCGTTCAAACTACACGTCGATGGACATCTCGTCGAAAGAAAGTCCTTAGTGTCCTTAGTAACGATATACAAAATGAACACTGAACTCTCACCATTTCCTCCAATGAACACTGGCTGGCCCCCACACTCAGCACAGCATGATGTCTTACATCACAACCACGACCCTTTCGTTGTCGACAGAAGATACTTTCTCAAACAAGACTTATCACTTTAGATTAAAATATCAACAGCAGCAACAACACTATTCACAAAACAAAAAAGGAAGAAAAACGAGGAAAATAATTCTCATTACTATGTTATGTGTTGTTGTTGTTGCTGCTGTGCTGTTATTGTTGCATCCCACATGATAATAATCCACCCTATCATGATTGAACACTATTCTCATGAACCAAAAAAAGGATGAACTGCACACAAACCGACCTGCCTTCCAATTAAACGACATTACTTTTAAGACAAAAACTCTCATCTGCACATCTTTTACATCTTTCCGGATTTTCAGCCCTTAGGGATAACACGTAACTTATTTGCAGTTAAAGAAAACCCATAAATACATAATCAAAAAAAAAAATAAACAGAATAGAAGGAGGTGGATTCAGTTTGTCTACAACCTTTTGTTTCCCACTTCTTTCTCTTTTATTCCCAAATATCTATTTGAAATATGTATCAGGGACGCTGTTCGTCAAGTGCTGTTTACATTCAATGATTGGCCACAATCAAAAAGAACTCGGTTCATCTCTCCAAAGCAGCTGCACATTCCAAGCAGGAAGAAGAGAAAAGAAAAAAAAAAAGATACCCACAAAATTTTGAGTGGGACCAAGAGAAGAACTGTCCTCAACTGCGGTCAGGTAGGTACCCAAGGTCTGATCAACGAGCTGGGCAAATGCATAGGTCAGACATCTGCTAAGTCGTAGCCATGAAACCTCTTCTTAAAGTCTCTCAATCTTAGGCCATCATCTATCAGCTTTAAATCACGCGCGGTGTGATCTCGAAACTTAGCGAACCGTGGCGTCGCGTATATGGACGAGTCCGCACGCAGTGACAACTCCTGGAGGGTAAAGGTAATGTTTGCTTACAGCCCAAGCCGACCGCAAAGGGCCATAGCAGGACTGGGACACCTGCTTGATGAAACTACGACTGGAACTGAAGCAGTTGAGAAGAGCACTTTGCTAGATCCCCCTACGCACCTTCAGCTGTATCTTTTTCTTCTCTTGCCGCTGCACATTCAGGGCAGGAAAAGATCGTCTATGCTAGACACTGTACCCACTCGTTGCTGGTCAAAAGACTTCGCCCCACAATGACCCAGAATGATCCCGGCTTGGGGTGGGGTGGGGGGGGGGGGGGGGGGGGGGGGGGGGGGGCTGTCTACGGCTGATACAGCTTGTCCGGCTTCATCTTGAGGTTGCACTTGTCGGCCGAGCAGCAGAAGTGGCAGATCAAGGGGGCGGAGGTCAGGAAGGTGAACGTGTGTCACAGTGCTCTGTGGACTCCTTGCTTTGGTTCACACACTCCTCCTCGCTGACACATCTGAAAACAGCAGGACAGGGCAGGGGTTACGGTGGGTGGGGGGGGGCAGACAAGGAGAGAGAGCGGGGTCAGGGGGGAAGGGGGGGGGAGAGGAGATGAGGATGTGTATGAGAAGCAGGAGGAAGGAGAAAAGAACTCAAGGAATTCGGCTTTGTTACACACACACACACACACACACACACACACACACACACACACACACACACAGGGAGTGGGAGGAGAGAGAGAGAGGGGTTGGGGGGTGGGGAGGAGATGAGGATGTCGAAGAGAAGCAGGAGGAAGGAGAAGAGAACTCAGGGAATGCGGCTTTGTTGGACACACACACACCTCCTTGCTGTTACATGAGGACAGAACAGGGGTTACAGTGGGTTGGGTAGACAAGGAGGAAAATCAGGGAAGGGGAGAGAGGGGGAGGAGAGAGGGGAAGGGGAGAAGCAGGAGGAAGGAGAAGAGAACTCAGCCATTCAGCTTTGTTCGACACACACACACACACACACACACACACACACACACACCTCCTTGCTGACAGATCTAAAGACAACAGGAAGTTGCACATACCTTGAGGAGAAAACACCTCATGATCATTTTAAATACCACGACAGTTACAATTTTATTTGAATCTTTAGCCTCTCTTAACATACGTTTCGGAGGATTCTCTTAGCAACACAACGATGAAATATGCCAAGAAAAGAAAATGCAGCGTTTGTTCAAAATCTGCATTCCTATCCAGATAAAAAACGGCTCTCATGAAATTCTGCAGGTCAGTATCAAGCGTTCTTAGAAAAGCTTGGCCGAACTGAAGAGATTCTCAATCTCTTCTTTTTCTTCTTCTGATTATCCAAATTATTGCATTCTGGATATACATACGCAAGTGAGACCAGGACTCCTATAGATAACCGAGTAATCAGTATCTAATCACTCAGGACGCCGAAGAAGAAACAAATGGACGAAGTTTATAGGGCAAACCTTGTCAACGAAAGAACCAGAGTTTTTTCAAGTAAAACTATCAACAATGTTCTTTATTTTTTGTAACATTCTGCACATTATTTCCAAAATAATAATATTTTTGTGATGTATGTGTCTATTTCGGGTTTTTAGGCGATATATTGCTTCAGATAACAAAAATGTTGTTTTAAAGGGGTAAGGTGGCACACAAATTTGACCATTTTCTTTCAAAAATCATGTTTTGGGTTTTATGTGTTTTTTTGTGCCAAGAAAGTCTGTTGAAAACCATCTGTTGTGTTCATTTTGTCTATTTATACATTTTTTCTGAATAAAAAAATGACTTTATGTGAAGGAGGTGTGTGTGAATATTGCTAAACTCTTTATTTTCAAACGTCGTTTTATCATCAAATCACTTTTTTCGACAATGGTTGGTGTGCAAGGAACACAACATCTCTTGATCCAGACTAGCTAGTTTGGTATTTTTTTTTCTTTTAATTAGAAATACTTTCTGCATGCAGTTACGTTTTATTTATAAGTCAAAACAGCACTTCTCGTTTTCTATTTCTATTTGAAAAATTCAAAAGCAATGAAACGCAAAGCCTGATGGGCCACCATATAGAAAAAAAATTACTGAACACAAGCAGTTTAGATGTATAAAAAATCCTTATGTAATTGCATTACTACAGCTTAGCAAAACAAGAAAAGTCATGTTTCAAGTGCCTAACATGTCTGCTATGATAGAAATACAGTTCTTGTTTTGAACCGGTTTTTTTTTTTTTTTTTTTTGCATTTTTCATCGTTTTGCCCCCCATTTGTGGTCCCCAAATCACACAGGAGCTTTGAAATCACCCAGATATGTTTTCCCCGTGTTTTTTTTAAAATATAACAATAAACAAAAAAAAAAAAATGAAGAAGTTTTAAAGAACAATCGTTTAATTTTCGTGCCACATCTTGCCTTCAATACCAGAATTCCGGGAAGAAAACCGTCGATCATCGGTGATCGAAATTCAAGGAAAGAACTGAAGAGAATTGAAGGCTCACACCCCCTCTCTGTCGTTCGAATTCAGTATGACTCGACTGAAGTTAATCATCATCACAAAATGAAACAGCTTTAGGTTGACTTCTGGAGAAGAAACAACAGAATGAAAACACCCACAAGCCCAAAACTGAATGCGACAGTTAATACTGAACACAAACAGGCGGTTTATTTGAAGCGACACATTGGCACAAACTGCAAACGAGTATTTCTAATATTACCAATCATCGCCCATGAACTCTAAATTGAGGAGGGTCGCTATAGAAACACTGATAGAGAAGACACAGTATGCACGACATGCCAAGTCATGGAAAACGAACCACGTATTCTCGATGACTGCAATTATTTGACCAACAACTTAATGACATGATGTCGAGGATCACAAAAACAGATCTTCTATTACAGACTAAAATGAAAACGAAAATAGCAGGTCATGTAAACGGACTGCTTCTAACCTGTATTTGCCCAATATAATCATCTTGTGTGTTTCCCTAACCGGAGACAATAAAACTTGACAGAACCCCAGTACGAAGTAGTGTTGTTTTTGTTTGTTTTTTGTTTTGGGTTTTTTTTAACCACGATTACTATATTGCAAGGCGTGTTGGTACCAACTGAATCGGATGTTCAAACTGATCGCCTGGTTTTTCACATGGCAACAAGTAAGGTTTTTCATCCTTCTTCTCGTTCTTGTTCTGACGCACGAAACTAGCACCTCCTACCGTTTGTAGATTTTCCGTGAGCCGTCGGGGGTTTGGACGATGTCATTGAGGCAGTAACCGGCCTTCAGTGGGGACAGTGGGTAGTCTCCAGATCAGCCAGCTGGTCAGGGGTGCAGGGTATGCTTTTTTCCAACTGGCCACACACGTAGCACTCTGCGGACAGAGAGAGAGAGAGAGAGAGAGAGAGAGAGAGAGAGAGAGAGAGAGAGGACAGACAGAGAGAGAGAGAGAGAGAGAGAGAGAGAGAGGAGAGAGAGAGAGAGAGAGAGAGAGAAAGACAGACAGACAGATACATACATACATGCATGCATACATACATATATAGACAGATAGATAGATAGATAGACAGATAGACAGCTACATGCATACATAGAAGAATAAATGGGATGGATGGATGATAGATCGATAGATCATTGTTTGATTGATACATACAAAAATACATACAGTATACATACATACATCTATCCATCGATACATACATACATACATTCAAACATACATACATACATATATACGGACCTACGTACATGCATGCATACATACGTACATACATACATTCATACATTGCATACATACATACATACATACATACATACATTTACACATATATACATACACAGGTACATGCACGTATGTGTGTATTAGAAACAGATCCATATACAAATTAAGAAAATAGACACATACATGTAAACTTAGAAACATATGAATATGAAAACAGTAGACGGATAATTAAGTCGATAGCTAGTAAGCAGAAATAAATAGACAGAGAAGCAAAGATAGACTGATAACAAACAATACTAAACAGATACTAGTAGACCGATATATTGGTACATTGAAAGTCACTGTTATATTGATAATAAATCGAAACATACAGGTAGACATCAGACAAAGGCTACACATGAGATAGTTTGGTACATGGAAAGAGACTAATATAATTCTATTTTGTACATACGTGACGGGGAAAACATATCTTTAAAAAAAAAAGCACACAGAGATACAGAATCAATATTAACTAAGAGAGAGAGAAGAGAGAGAGAGAGAGAGAGAGAGAGAGAGAGAGAGAGAGAGAGAGAGAGAGAGTCCGTTTAGCAATCGCGACGTTCGGGACGCACGGGGGTTAATCAATAAGAGAACACAGAGTTAACTGCAGTGGGCATGGTAGGGGAGCTGGAGGGGGGTGGGGGGGGGGGGGGGAGCGGGAAGCTGGAGGGGGGAGCGGGAGGGGGAGTGAGGAGAGGGGGGCGGGGGGGGGGGGCGGAGCGAAGGACTGAGAGAGGAGGGAAAGAAGAGAAACAACTTCAGACGTCTCTCGTCCCTCCCTCCCTCCCCCCCCCCCCCCCGCCTCTTTCCTCTCTATCTGTCTGTCCTGTCTATCTGTCTGTCTGTCTGTCTGTATATACTTCTGTCTCTCTGTGTGTCTCTTTCTGTCTCTGTCTCTATCCCACTCTCTGTCTGTCTGTCTGTCTGTCTTGTCTGTCTCTCTCTCTCTCTCTCTCTCTCTCTCTCTCTCTCTCTCTCTCTCTCTCTCTCCCTCTGTGTCTGTCTGTGTGTCTGTATCTCCTCTGTCTCTCTTTGTCCGTCTCTTCTTCTCTCTCTCCCTCCCTCTGTGTGTGTGTGTGTGTGTGTGTGTGTGTGTGTGTGTGTGTGTGTGTGTGTGTGTGTGTGTGTCCCTGTCTCTCCTTCTGTCTCCCTCTCTGTCTGTATGTTTGTCTCCCCCTCTCTATCTCTGTCTCTCTCTCTGTATTTGTCTTTGTCTCTGTCTGTCTGTCTGTCTCTTTGTCTCTCTCTGTCTCTGTCTGTCCGTCTGCCTCTCTCTGTGTGCCTGTCAGTCAGTCATCTCTGGTCTGTCCATCTGCCTGCCTGTCCTATCTCTGTCTGCCTGCTGTCTATCTGTCTGTCTTGTCTCTCTCTCTCTGTCTGTCTCTCTGTCTGTCTCTCTCTCTCTCTCTCTCTCCCCCTCCCCCCCCTCTCTCTCTCTCTCTCTCTCTCCCCTCTCTCTCCCTCTCTCTCTGTCTCTCTCTATTTCAATTATATGCTAATCGACTGCGGACGGAGGACAGACGACATACCATACATTACCAGGCCCTGCCTGTTCATTTGCTCCAAACGGAAAAAAAATCGACCAACAGTAAACATAACGCGAACGCACCGCATCTGTCTGAACGTGGCGACAGATGGTCGCGTGCAACTTCTAACCTTGGTGAACGACAAGACCTGTCGAAACAACACGGCTCTTGGAACAAA
>JADBJO010004007.1:30000-32500 GCA_016801955.1 Conus betulinus | reverse complement strand
GTACCTTCCTTGAGCCAGGGCTACTTTACATGAGCTTAGGACATGCTCCACTGTTTGTTTTTCATGGCAAAGGGGGCATGAAGGATCGTCTTTTTTCCCCACTTCACCAGGTTTGCATTTGAAGGCAGAAGAGAGGGGCCATGTGCCAAATGTCATTCCAAGTGAGACTTCTTTGGAGTGCATTCTCCCACGTTGTCCATTGCCCTTGCTGGCTCTGCTGGACTGCTTTTTGGAGTCTTTGTTGGTCTTCTTCTTTTCTCATCTCCTGAATCATCATGTCTCTTTTGGCTTTTTCCTTTGGCCTTTGACCACCATTCAGTTTTGGTCACCCCCAGTCCTTGTCTGTTGGTCTGTGTGTGTCCTGTTATTTCTCTGATCTTGAGACTTTCTTTTGCAGAATCCATCGCCTCTTGAACTTTCCATTTTCTGCCTGTCTTCAGCTGGGGCTTGATTGCTTCAACCACCTTGTCTCCTGAGTCCTCCAGCATGCTTTGAAGTCTGATCTTCCCTGCTTTATATTCCTCCAGGATGGATTTCAGTGGTAGTTTCAGCTTTGCTTGGCGACAGTATAGCGCTATGTCAGTCAGACAGGGTGGGACACCAAGCCATTTCCTTGTGAACTTGTTGATTTTGGATTCCATTGCCTCCACTATGCTGGTGCAGATGTCGTATATCATCAGAGGCCATAGGAGCTTTGGTATCAGCATGAACTGCAGACACCAGACCTTGTATTTGCCAGGGAGCCCACACTGGTCAATGGTCTCCAAGCCTTCTTCCGACATCTGTTTGGTTTCTTTTGCTCTTCGTGTGTCTTTCAGCGTATCATCATACCATCTTCCAAGGCTCTTGACTGGCTCTTCTGTTACTGTTGGAATGGTCTGGTTGGCAACACTGAAGACCACAGATTCGGCCACTTTTCCTTTCCTCAGTGAGAGACTCCGTGATTTCTTTGGCTTGAACTTCATTCTGGATGAGGCAACTATGTCGTCCAGCCTCTCCAGCGCGTGACGTGTCTCGTCTTCTCTGGATGAAATCACTGTAGTGTCATCCATGAAGGCCTTGAGAGGAGGGGCATCTTGTATCCATCGCCAAGGTCTGTTGTGTCTTGCGTTGCTTGTTGCTGCTTTCAAGATGACTTCCATGCCAACACGAACAGTATTGGGGAAATGGCACAGCCCATTGCAATGCCCACTTCCAAGTTGATCCAATCTGTTGTGTACTCCTTGGTAGAGAACCGCATTGAGAAGCCACTGAAGTACTTCTTGAGCATGTCGCGGATGTTCTTTGGCACATGGTACATCTTAAGAGCCAACTGTATCATCTCATGGGGTACAGATCCATATGCGTTTGCCAGGTCGAGCCACACTACGTCCAGGTCTCTCTTTTCTGTTTTTGCTCTTTGGATTGCGTCCCAGATCATTGTGGCGTGTTCTACACAGCCAGCCACGCCTGGAATGCCACCTTTCTGGACTGACACATCCAAGTACTTGTTTTTCCAATAAATAATAGAACCATGCGACTCCAGCCAGACGCCTAGCAACATGCGAGACGCTGATCTACATATTAAAACCGTTATGACGTCAAAACACACATTATATCACTAACATGACGATTAAATTATGACACTTATGACACATACAAAAAAAAATGACGACACACACGCATGCGCGGTGACACTTCTCGTACAGTGGTCGTCATTTCACTTCTGACTTTCAAAGGAAAAGGATACTCTCTCAGATCCTCTCACTGAGTCTATTATTATGGAGAAACGTGATCCACGCGCCAAACATTGGTGCTTCACTCTACACGGATACACGGATGAAGACGAAAACAACATTCAAGAATTCGCTAATAGCAGTCGCTGCCAATACTTAATCTACGGTCACGAAAGCGGAGCAGAAGGCAACACACACCATTTGCAAGGATATTTCCAATCAAACAGAAGACTTAGATTCACGCAAATCAAGAAACTCCTCAAGACACCGACCATCCATCTTGAAGTGGCACATGGAAATCCACAACAAAATAGAGATTATTGCACCAAAAAGAAGACAAAGACTCTTATATTGAAATTGGAGATTTCACAAACACGACATCCCAAGGCCAAAGAAATGACATATCCAAGATGCTGCAGCAAATCCAAGACGGTGAAAAAGAGCAACAACTCATCGATGAATTCGGAATCGATTATCTTGCCAGAAAGCGTATGCTCAAAGACGCCATAAAGGACATACGCAACGAACAAGTCCAGGAAAGATGGAAGATTACTACCAAGATGCCCAACTAAAAGATTGGCAAAGAAAGGCACTTGGGTATCTCCAGCAACAAAATGATAGAGAGATTCTCTTCATTTGCGATGAGGCCGGCAACACTGCTAGACACGGCTGAGCAAATACCTTGTCTTCAAGTACAACGCATTCTATACCAACACCACGTCCTACACAGACGTTACGTACGCCTACCGACACCAAGAATTCGTTGTCTTCGACCTCTGCCGGGC
>JADBJO010004007.1:12500-22500 GCA_016801955.1 Conus betulinus | reverse complement strand
ACACACTCAAAAACTTATCCACATAAAAGATGTAGACGTACGCAGAACATGCACTCACCTATAAACAAAAACAAAACTCTCTCTCTCTCTCTCTCTCTCTCTCTCTCTCTCTCTCTCTCTCTCTCTCTCTCTCTCTCTCTCTAGCGCGCGCACAGCCTATGCCAAAGTTTCGTAAATGGAATAATGCGACCTAGTACACGTGAGAGTCGGACAGCTATGTCATGTAACAAATTCTTTGCTCTACGTGTACATCAGACCACTAAACCAAAAAAAAAAAAAAAAAAAACAAAAAAGAAAATCCGTTAGAAATATCTGCCAAGTGGATGAGACTTGATCAGATTTACAGCCAAATTGGCTAGATTCCACCCATTTTCTGGGTTGGGACAAAAACACACTATGCAATGTTAAAGGTAGATTTTTAGACAAAATTTTATCATGAAGACATTGAAAATACGCTTTGTTATGGAACATTCAAGTAAAAAAATGAGATACATTAAGGTTTTGACCACAGCCACACAAAGGATGAGAGAGAGGGAGATGAGAGGGAGGAGAGAGAGAGAGAGAGAGGAGGAGAGAGAGTTGGGAGACGAGAGACGAGAGAGAGAGAGAGAGACGGAGACAGGATAGAGAGAGGAGAGATGAGGGAGACAGGAGACAGAGACAGAGAGGACAGGGGGAGGAGAGAGACAGAGAGAGAGAGAGAGAGAGAGGGGGGGGGGAGGGGGGGGGGCAGTTACACAGATGTCGCATTTCAAGCGCTCATGATTTGTACCGAGGACAGACAGAGTTGAGAAGATCACAGAGAGAGGAGAGTCGCTGAGAGACAGGATTTTTGTTCGAGACAGAGACAGAGAGACAGAAGTCAGGGGAGAGAGATGAGGAGAGAGGGAGTACGGGGAGAGGGGCAGTTACACGATGTCCAGACAGGTAGACAGACAGACAGGTAGACAGACATACAACCAGAGAGAGAGAGAGAGGCAGACGCACAGAAAAATCAAGACAGACAGAGGCGAGTCAGAGACACAGAGACACAGAGACAGACAGAGTGACAAAGAGAGAGACAGAGAGAGACAGAGACAGAGACACATAGGCAGACGGCGAGAGAGAGAGAGAGAGAGAGCGAGCGAGCGACAGACAGACAGGCAGACAGGCAGACAGACAGACAGACAGACAGAGAGGGCAATTACACAGATTGAGCGATTCAATTGACTTTTACAACTCCCACATGCAGGCAAAACGTTCGCATCATGCGCGCGCGCGCGCGCGCGCGCACACACACACACACACACACACACACACACACACACATATACACACACATTCACACACATACACACTCACACACACATGAAGATTTTAGGCCAAAGCCTAGTTTTACAATCTGTCTTTGTCATGCATATATTATTTCAACACATATTATTTATACTGACAATTCACCATAGCAATACTGTAATCAATGACAAGCAGACTATTCATAAACGTAATAATGATTTGGTGGATAGTCAAACAGAAGGAAACAAACGAACAAACAGACATACAAGCAAACAAACAAAACTACAGACAGTGAGGTCGGAGGAGGGAGGGGGGGGCATGATGGTGGTAGGGGGGGGGGGGGGGGGATAGGGATGGTAGACAGAGTGGGATCGGGGGGGGGGGGGGGGTGCGATTTAATGGGGTAGGGTATATGTTTAGATGGTGTATTCAAAGTGTGTGTTTAAAGAAGACTTTGCGAATGGACACTAATATTTTAATCGAATAATCAAATAATGAAATGTTCATGTACATTTTTCTTGAAAAGTTTTAACGTATTCGTATTTTGTAGACTCGGTGAAAGTATGTTCCAGATTATGGTCCAAAGTAAGCTAGGCTTGTTTCATATTGATCAATGCGTGGGTTGGGGAGAAAGAATTTATTCGAGCCAGAAGAGCTGTTCAATTTAGTAAAAAAGGGCATTGATATAACATGGCATAGTATCTGTCGATCTTGTAAACATTAATGATGTCTTGTTGAATTCAGTTGCTTACTCAGAGGAGTATGTTCAGCGCTTTTGGTTTTTCATCTGTTGCTAGAGGTACGGCTGGATGAAGTAGCTTAGCTGCACGTCTATCGAGATAATTCAGCCTAGTTAGTGGACATCACTACTCCCGTCCCACACTGTTGAAGCGTAATTCATACGTGACTTTACGTGTGCACTGAAGAAAAGTTTAAGCACGGCATTGTTGAGGTTGCGTTTTAATTGAAATAGCAGGAAAAAATTTTTTGAGACTACTTTGCATACATTATTGAGATGAGATGGCCATTTTAATTCCTTATCTATCATTACCCCTAAACGCGATGTTCTTCTACCTGTTCAATGGAAGTGACATTCAACTGAAGTTTCCGGCAAAGAGGAGTGAGTTGGTGCTTTTGGCGGGTGGCTAGAATCATAGATTTGGTTTGGGCTGAGTGTATGTCCATTGAGTTTGAATGACACCGGTTTGACATGTCATTTAGACTTTCCTGGAGAGAAGTTTCTATTGTTTATAAATCACTACCATTTGTTTGGAGCGACGAGTCCTCAGCAAATAAATCTGTCGTGACTTTTCATCTGCTATGGACAATGGTAAATCATTGATGAAGATGCAGAATATGAAGGGGCCTAGTGCCGAGCCTCGTGGGACGCTATGTCTGAGAACGTTTGAAGCGGAGGTTTGAATAAAAAGCACCACATACTAGATCCTATTGTTCAAGTATGATTGGAATAATGAGACCGTCGAGGAATGGCTCAAGTAGAGAGATAATTTCTTTAAAAAGAATGGCATGATCAACAAGATCAAACGCCTTTTTGAAGTCAAGAAAGACAACCCCTATCATTAATTTTGTGAATGGTTCATATTTGAAAGCCATGAGTCACACATTCGCGATAATGTTGTGTGGCAGGAGTGATTACATCGGAATCTAGATTGGAGTGGGTGAAATAATTTGTTTTCCTCCATGAATTGAGATACGTGTGTGTGTGTGTGTGTGTGTGTGTGTGTGTGTGTGTGTGTGTGTGTGTCTCTTTCGAGGGGTTTGGATAGAATTGATAGTAAGGATATAGGTCTGAAGTTATTTGAATCCGACGAATCAGAGAGAGAGAGAGAGAGAGAGAGAGAGAGAGAGAGAGAGAGAGAGAGAGAGAGAGGCAGTGAGAGAGAGAGAGAGAGAGACAGACAGACAGACAGAGAGATTGTGTATGTACCTAGGACGGAGAGATTGGCAGAGGCAGTGAACATGACAATCTTGTAGTCGGCGGCCATGGCTGACACGTGACATGTGTACACTCCCAGGTCCTCCATGCCCGGCCTTCTGATGGTCAGTACCAGCCTCCGTTTCTGCAGGTCGCCTTCCACCTCCATTCGTCTGACACCCAAAAGCTTTTGTTAGAAAAAAATGAAGGAAAAAAAAAAAAATTAGTCGCAAAATGAGGTGATTGCAGGGGGAAATCTAAACAAATTGTTGTTGAAAACGTTTTTGAGTACTACCTCCGCCAAGCATCACGCTCATCTCGCGCTGAATTTAGTGACATTAAGTGATTGCTCGTTCTTTCTTTTCGTGGTCCTGAACGTTGTTTAGTTTGCCTGAAGAAGACCTAATAGGTCGAAACGCGCCCGTGTTTTGGTCATGTGATTCGTTTGTTCAAGTTTGGCAGATATAGTACTTAAAAGCATCCAGCCAACCAAGGAACACAATAGCAAAGTTGGGGAATGAGCATCCCAGCATGCCAAGACTTAATCCCGTGTCACACATTGATGATTCCCGCGGAAACACGTGGTTCACAAAAAAAAAAAAAAAAAAAAAAAAATGTGGGGCGGGGGAACCATCGCATTCAAACAATTGGTAATTTGAACCAGTTTCTCTGAGAGTCGTATCCCCTATTTAAAATGCCCATGACAAAAACGGAAAAAAAAAACAAAACAAAAAAAAAAAAAAAAACAAAACAAAAAAAAACCACGCCGGGTCGCACACCCACTGGGAAGCGGATTTACCAGCAGAAGGCGCCTACGTGGCAGACAGGCGCAGGGCTGCGCAGCCAACCTTTCTCGCATCGGCAGCGACAGAAGGACCAGCCTTTGTCGCCTGGGGGGGGGGGGGGGGCACTTAAGACTGTAGGGCAGTTCGACGGCGAGGCGCTGCCGTTTTGCGACTTCACCAGTGGCCTGCACGACCAGCAGGGCCTTCCTCTCGGGGAAGAGAGCGGTGGGAACGTTCCACATAGGTGCAGACTGGATCTTCGCTCAGTGGCTTGGCGATTTCTGTCCTAAGAGTTCCTTGAGTCGGCCTCACGTGGCAGAGGACCGTCGTCATTCAGCACGAAGACGACCGCCCGGTAGTCCTGACGACAGCCTTTTGTAGGGGTTAGGGCAACAAGAAAGGCACCATCAACTACTACCCTGGGTACCCCCCTCCATCCCAGCACAGATACGTACCTAAGCCTAGCCTGCCAACTACCAAGTCCGCCAGATGTCAGACTTGAAGCGCTGCAGCTTTGCTGTTGGAGTACACAACTCCTTACTGAACGCCTTGCTGTGAGGACGTTAACTTCAACAATCTCTGGCTGGCTTCAAAGCTGTCGTCTCGCGCTTGCGCTCACACACACACACACATGCACGCACACGCACGCACGCACACGCACACACACACACACACACACACACACACACACATGACGCCTAGTGTGCAAACTTAATGGCTACTGAAAACTGTTGACTGACATTTGGTGTTTGTTTGCTTAAAAAAAAAATTTTTTGCTTGTTTGTTTTTTTTTGTGTGTTTGTTGTTGTTGTTGTTGTGTTGTTTTTACTTCAGACCCCATTTTTTCCTACCTTGAGTTAACCTCCATGACTCCTACATGGCGTCGATAATCGGTGGGTTTTTTTTTTTTCCGAAACTCGCCGCAACTCACCGAAACTCTCCAAAACTTTCAAAAAAGTTTCCTCGGAACTACCCAACACTTCCCCACTCCCACCCCATAAAACTTTCCCGAAATCCCCCAAACTCCCCAAAACTCTACCGAAACTCTCCTGAAATCTAAGGCCAACTCCTTAGGATTCTAATCTCAGTTTTGCAGAATGCTTTCTTTCTTTGTTAATGCCAGCATCAGAAAGCGGTTTTCTTTTAATGTAAGATACACCTTGTCCAAAGTTTTCCTAGCACAGAACATTGTTCAATGACGGCGTAAGAACATATTTCGAACCGGTTCGCTTCAATAGATATTGTACAAGGTATTGAAAAACAGGCTGTTAGATAGTTCTAGTTTCAAATTGGGGCGACTGCAGTCGTAGATAGATACAACAGCAAAGACAGAATTACTGCGGTGCTTTAAAAAAAAAAAAATCACAAACCGACACAACGCGTTTCGACCTATTTGATCTTTTTCAGCCGAAACAAATAAATAGCATTTGAGACAATGTAAACGAAGGACGAACAGTCACTTAGCTGTTCGAACTGGGCGCAAAGAAAAAAAAGCGTATATGGGCCCCTCAGGCTAACAGTTGACCGTAAGCTAACAGCAAAACAAACTGCCCTTGCGGATGTAGCCTGCTCTCCCTTTCTCACAAGCGCGCGCATGGCACATGTCGTTCGTCACAGAGCCAGGTCCACTAAGGGCGCGCTTTCAGCGAACTTCCCGCGCGCGGGAAGACGCTGTTTGCTTTACTTACCAGCACTCACTCTCTCTCTCTCTCTCTCATAGTGACCATAGTGATTAGTCGGTCAGTTAGTTTGATTATCTTAATTTCTGGACATGTGGCTGGATCGACGTTGTTCGACGTTTCAAAATGATACTTTTTAAATAAGCTTACAACACTAACAATTTTGTTTCTTTTTCGATAAATCGTTCACTGAATCTCTACTCACTCACGTCTACTCACTTGTCACCTTCGCCATCTTGCTCCGCGTGAAGTTTGGCTCCCTCGCGAAATGTGACCCCGGCCAGAAGAATTTCTTCACTTTCCTGCTCTCCTCTCTCCTTTTTCTTGGCCTTTTTCTCACCCGTGTGCTCTTCTCCCTCGTTGTTATCTGTGTAGCTACATATCACATCCCGTACTGTTACTATGTTATTGTAAAACAGACAGACGGAAATTTATGATAAAAGAAAATACAAAACGAAAGGATGGAAGAGACAAAGAAACGAAAGAAAACAGAATGGGTGTGCAGCCTAATGTGTCCTTCCTATGTCTATGCTTGAAAAAGAAAAGTCATATTATAGGGCAACGAAGTGTCAGGCTGCAGGTTTTTCCCCGAAGTTTCTCAGCAAATATGGCAACATAAGTACTTCACTGGCGCAATATCTTCGACCAGACCATGAAGCGAAACTGGGCTTCTAAGCTGGGATGGTTAAAATAGCCGAATTTTTTTTTTCTCAGGTTTCCTTGCGCACACAAATCAATCCACAGCAAGTTTTGTGAGACTCCTGAGGCGTGCGTGGTCTTCCATGATAAAGGATGATACTATCATCACAACGATTGCTAGTACATCCCCAGCAGCACTGCTGCTTTCGGTTTTATCTCTTTGTCCAGAGCGCTGCATGTTTGCCAAAACTTCCAACCACTTCATCACCGCTTTTCATTGGATCAGCATTACAGATGCAATGGACATCAAACAGACTTGTACTCAGTGTGACGCAGTTCGTGCCACCACCACCACCTCTCTCTCTCTCTCTCTCTCTCTCTCTCTCTCTCTCTTTGCTTGTACAATGGGAAAAGGGAAAAAGAGTAAAAAGAGCGTGAATTGCAATGGAAATCTACTTCTGTTACTGAATCTCAGAAAGAGATACAGGCAAACGGATCGACAGACAGAAAAATAGGAGAAAGAGTTTTATTTTCGGGGGGGGGGGGGGGGGGGGGGGGGAAGCGTAGAGACGGGGGGGGGGGGGGGGGGGGGGGGGGGGGGGGGGGAAGCGTAGAGACGGGGCACGTGCACGTGGAAGTGTATCATGAAGAGAAGGAGGAACTGGGTCTATAGGTTTTATTTTCTGATATTTCTTTTGTCACAGGAATAGATATCATTTTCACGTTGTTGATCTGGAAATTGTCGAGCAGGAAAAGGATCCGGGAGTTCTGGTGGACGAAACGATCTTACCTTTGAGTATCATTCTACCGCTGTAGTTAAAAGGGCAAGCAAAATAGCTGGCATGGTTAGTCGTTTTGTTCAGATTAAGCATAAAGACATAATGATCCCATTACTTAAATCACTCGTAACACCGATCCTAAAAAATAGAAATCTGGTTTATCCCCAGATCTACAAATCATGTTCAACTAGAGTAAAAAAAATTTACCCAGCAAATTTAGAAAATGGGAAATCTGGTATTATCCTCAGACCTTAAAAAAAAAAAAAAATCATGTTCGGCTCTCAACTGAATGCACAGAGAAAATTCAGCAAGCAAATTTCAGGAATGAACAATTCAACCTACGTGGAGAGATGAAGCAGACTGCAACAACCAAGCCTGGAATGTCGGCGATTGAGTCGTTATAAGACTCAGACCTTCAGAATTTCTACATTATCATCATGATGGAAACACCACTCGAAATCTTTTCACCTTTAAAAGACATTACATATTCAGGGAGGCACCACTGAAGTTAGAAAAGATAAAACTTCACTGTATCCTAGTCCGTTTTCGCTTTGTTTCACTAACAGAGTCATTCACTTGTGGAAAAAATCTGCCGAATCACAATGCTACCTCGGGGACGTTTAGTTTAAGAACAAATCATTAGACAGACACCGAAGGGATTGTAGCTTCCACACAAAAATTCTCTAGCCAGTATATCAGCAACTGCACACGCATTAAAAACTCGAAAATCAGCAGACATGAAAACTGAATAGTCACGCAAAAACCAAACCATTTATCTAATAAACATGAATTTCATGACAGCTTGTGAACGCAAACAGAAAGAAAGAAAAATGTCAAATGAGGTGTGAAATAAAATGTTACTACACCCAGGATGTTTGTTATACTATCAGTTCCAGGTAAAAATAAGCTTACGCCTGTATGCATCAACTGATAATCAGCATTTCAGAGGCCGGACTTTATGGTGCGTACGAATGAAGAGCGGAATCCATCTTCATTTGAAGTGTTGTTGCTCTTGAAATCAGGGAGGGAAACTGGAATAGAATCCATCTTCAGTTGAAGTGTTGTTGCTCTTGAAATCAGGGAAGGGAAACTGGAATGGAATCCATCTTCAGTTGAAGTGTTGTTGCTCTTGAAATCAGGGAAGGGAAACTGGAATGGAATCCATCTTCAGTTGAAGTGTTGTTGCTCTTGAAATCAGGGAAGGGAAACTGGAATGGAATCCATCTTCAGTTGAAGTGTTGTTGCTCTTGAAATCAGGGAAGGGAAACTGGAATGGAATCCATCTTCAGTGAAAGTGTTGCTGCTCTTGAAATCAGGGAAGGGAAACTGGAATAGAATCCATCTTCAGTTGAAGTGTTGTTGCTCTTGAAATCAGGGAAGGGAAACTGGAATAGAATCCATCTTCAGTTGAAGTGTTGTTGCTCTTGAAATCAGGGAAGGGAAACTGGAAACTGGAACCTTTCTGTTGTTGTTCTTAATCATGGGTGTACATCAATGCAGGGTGTGCACTCTGTGTGTATGGGCGAGGGGAAATGGGGATGCGGAGGTCTGCGGTCAGTAGATCCGTGACAGTTTAGACCAACGCTTCTTTTGAGTAACGGGCAGAACCGAGCTGTGTCCTGTAGGGAACATTCTTCTGTGCAGTGTGCATGTGTCTGTATGTAATCTTTGTACGTTTGCGTGTTAATCTGTACAATTAGTTGTGTGTGTGTGTGTGTGTGTGTGTGTGTGTGTGTGTGTGTGTGTGTGTGGAGGACGCGTGTATCGGTTTTATATTGCGTCATAAATGAGCGTTACTTGTCTCTGTGTTTGTGTGTTTATGTCTGATCCAGCCTCTTTCTGTACTGAACATGGCTACTGAGTCCTTGTGCCATGCTCTCCTGATTTAGCTGCGAGCAGTTGTCCGATTTTTTTAGCAAGAAAAAAATTATAAAAAAAAAAAAAAAAAAAGGAGGACAAAAAAAAAAAGAAGAAAGAAAGAAAAAAAAAAACTGTACTGTGACTGACCTTGCCCTTTTGATTTGCATCATGATGACGTTAAGTGAGTCACCTGTGACTTTCGCCGATCCCATGGTACATGTGATGGTCACTGATTGCGTCACATCCGGGTAGACAAACTTCGGGTCCCGTTTTTTCATGACGACGCCTGTGGAATCTGCTGGCAGATATAACACGAACTGAACTAAGCTTATTAACTAAACTAAACTAGTTTCAAGGTGAGGTGCCTGCAAGCGGAATTTGAAACAAACTTCAAAGAAAAAAAACTATTCCGCCGAACCAAAGAGAAAAACAAATCAGAAGACAAAACACGACGCGTTTCGACGTGTGTGGGTCTTCTTCAGGTAAGACAAACAACATTCAAGACAATGAAAACGAAAAACGAACGATCACTTATCTCTTCAAACTGAGCGCAAAAAAAGGCATTTTACGCCCAATTTGAGGAATGTGAGGAGGTGAGCCGTTTTCCGCCCAATTTGAGGAACTTGAGGAGGGTAAGCCATTTTGCGTCCAGTTGGAGATGAGTGAATGTTCGTTCTTCTTCTTTTTTTTATTGCCTTAAATGTTGTTTGTCTTGACTGAAGAAAGCCAAGCAGGTTGAAACACGTCATGTTTTGTCTTTGTCTCTTTCGTTCGGCGGATTAAGTCCTTTTTCCCTTACAGTTTGTTTTAAATGAAACGAAACGAAACGAAATGAAACGATGAAAGTATGTGACCAACTAAGCAAAGAAACACCAACCAGAGAGATGGGAGAGAGCCAAAACGTTTTGATGACCAAAAACAGAGCAGGCAATTTCTTTCTCTCTCTCTCTCTCTCTCTCTCTCTCTCTCTCTCTCTCTCTCTTTTCTTTTTGTCTGAAACGTTCCCTTTTTTTTTTTTTTTTTTTTCCTTTTACTGGGAATGAGCTGCAG
>JADBJO010004006.1:142500-217444 GCA_016801955.1 Conus betulinus | reverse complement strand
CCATGAGGATGCTGCTATACAAAAATCGTAATTTGTCATGCCTATTTACAAAGAATTCTGCCATAATCTGCAGAGCCCCCCTGTAAACTTAAGAACCAGGGTTATGCTGTATTAAATGGAATGTGTACAGAATTGGTAAATTCTGAATACAAGTTGTAATATTGTCAGTCTTTTTAATTATATGTTTTGTTCTAAATTGTATAATGTTCATGTTTCAGATCTTGCAAGCTCCTGACTCAGTAGTGTTTGGGATCATGGAATCTTGAAAAGATCATGTTTGGTGTCCGAATGAGTGACATCTTTATATGACTGGAACTCAAGGGCATCAAATGCAGAGCTTAAGAGGCCAATTTCCCAGTTCTTGCTGCATGCAACTCCAAATGAATTTTTGACACAGCAGTTTCAGCAAAGAGCCAGTGCCAGGAAACGTCAACCACCACACTCACCGGTAACCATCTACAAGACAGGATGGCTATCCTTCAATGTTCAGCATATATGCATTCTGCGCAATATTTCCTGGTTTGCCATGCATGAGAGAAAGATTACAATCAGACGGTGAGAAATCAAAAAAAATTTATGGAAGAGCAGACACGCCTTCAGAATGACAGGGTTTAATGGGTCAGGAGTCTCTGAAAGGGAAGTCAGGGATGGGGGTGAGAAATGTGATTCTTCAATGCGTGGTTTTTCAATCTAGAAATCGTGTCATTTTAACACCTAATGGACCTGAATATCATGGCACTTAAACTTACATAATTTATGCCCAGAACCAACACTGTTGATTGCTTGTTGTAACTAAAAAAAATTAAGAATCGCGATAACATGTGATCGACAAACGCTGATTTATTCTGCCATTTTGTTACATGAGTTTTGTATAACTGGTTTTCACACATTATGGTATGAAAACTGCTAATAAAATAATTATACGCTAGATAAATTAATGCTGTCTTGAACTCGAGAGTGATGTGTTTAAATAACAAAAAAAAGCTTTGGAGCATTAAAGAAAAACAACACCAGCGCCTAAAAATTTCACCTTGGTCGCAACCATCGGCATCATCACATCAGTTGTTGGAAATTCCCCGGATTGACATATAATACATGTGCAAAAGATTGACAAGATGTACTTATGATACATAAAGTGAGTAGTAAAAGTGTGGCAATCTACTTTTATTTTGGTCAAACTGAAGATTAATATACATTTCTAAGATCAATGGTTCAAGTAGTGATTGTCAATTATGGCATCAACGATTAGGCCTACCACCGAGCGCTGTCATGTGGGTGGACTATAACATGGTTTGAACGTCGCAAGGCGGGGGCGAAGATCGCTGCCTTGTGGTCAATCCAACACTTTGTGCTTTAAGAGGACTTAGAAAAGTGGTGCCGAGGTAAAAGTAAACGCAAGTATCCTCCTCCCTTCAGACACCAGTTAACGCCTGCATTTTATACAGCAGAGTGCTGAGTGAGAGTGTCGGAGCCTCAAAGCAGGGCAAATTTGTGAATTTTAAAAGCATAAGTGGTCATTAAAAGTGGATCTATTATACATAATAATTTACGGATATTATTAAACTGATATTACCGCTGACAGCATAAGAAATGCTGACCGATAGATTTTGTGGACAATTCTGAAGCCAGACCCTTTCGGCTCCAAGCCACTTGGTGGAGCAAGCACACAAAAAGTTGTGGACTTGTGAATGGCTATCTTTTTTATCGGGGGGGGGGGGGGGGGGGGGGGATTGTAGATCAGAAACTTACTTTTAGAGCAGATTTTAGATGAATGAGCCATGGCTATTTTTTATCAAAATTGGTAGATGCAGATCGTTCTTCGCCATTGTAGGAGTAATGCAAAATGTTTGTAACGACTACCAATTCAAAGGATTTAGATTTTCATTGTATTAAGCTGATTGAAAAACAAGCATCAAGTGGCAAAACTCTTGGACGTAACTCAGATGTCAACAAAATCGGTGGCAACATGATCCCAATGAGAGTCTTTTGCATAGCATTGAACCAGACTTTTATCCCCCCTCCTGTTCTCTTACTTGCAGTGTTTACTGTTTGCCAGCGTCTGCATCTATTCCTTTAGTGCATGGATATCATTTGTATGCAAATAATTGGTCTGTCCTTATGAATTATTGCATAGTTGAATTTTAGTGCAGGATATGGGTTTGTAGTCTGGTCGTAAACTTGACATCAAGTAGAGAACGGATAATCAGTTACAAAAACGAGAGGCTCCTCAGGAGTCTTGATCTGGATGCATAGTCACAGGAGCCAATCAACAGCTATAAGCACAAGTAGGAACAGGAAAGCGCAAAAAGTAGTTTACAGTTTACCCTTTGCATCCCTAAACAATCTACTTGTAAAGGTTCAGGGCCGTCTTAATATGAGTAGCCACAACAATCGGTGACCACGTTTGAAACTGGTTATACCAATTCAGTGGCATCTGCTGACAAATTATGCTTAGGGTGCCAGGCGAATGTTACATCTGTCAATGAAGCGCTGATATCGTGCGTGGGCAAGAGCCTGGCTCTGACGAGTGTCCTACCTCATAGAAACGCTGTACACAGTACAGCCACTTATCCTGTACCTAATCGAAGGTAATATGCATATAAGCTAAATTCTGGTTCTATGAACAGTAGAACTGGAAAGCCACAAGGTTTCGTAGACCACATCACAAAAAGCACTCCTCGATTCAATTTGATGTTGATAGAAGCCGTTCGTATCCTCATACCTTCATTGGGCCGGCGTCGTGTCCCACTGCGGAAAAGGCCGTAGGCATCACGAGTAATTTCCAAGGAAGTACTGTACACGGGTGAGGTGTGCAGTGATGAAGGATTCTCCATCGATCCTCTGGAACAGTCACTCTGTAGGGTGTCCTTGTAACGATAGTGCGACAATCAGAACCTTAGGGGTCCCCAGATGCAAATCCCGTCCAGCAATTCGGCTTACATGTACGAGACCTGGCTCTCTAGTCCGTGTAAAGCAGCCTTTGTGAAGGTCGACGTGCGTGCCTGATCTCTGTAGCCTCTTGCCCCCAACTTCTCAGTCAACATTTTGGTCTGATGAACTGGGTCCTCAAATACACATGTTGCTGCATTATTTCCTACTTTCTGGATCGTCCCTAGTAAGGGCAATGTAATCCAGGTTGCTCAGTCCATTTGTGATAAATCCGCCAATAGGAAAGAAACCCAACCGGTTTTATCTGCTTTTCTCGATCGATGTTGTAAGCTGTTGTTGGTTACCCAATTTTCGATCACTCTGAGTGAGCAATTCCTGACACCTGCTATGGACTGATTTATAAGCCTGAACCTTTTTCTCTCAGAGAAGAGAAACTCACTTGAACGACTGCTACGCTTTTCGGTGACCTTGGGCTAATCGATGGAGAAGGGGTCAATGTAACCTTTCTGTGCGCGATTGAAGCCGCATGCCCTATCTCTGTGGCCCATTCCCTAAAAAGTAGTCTCAGGGTCATCCTGCCAGGGGTGGCCTAGTGGTCCTTACAGGGTGTGATTTTGCGTCCCATAGCGCCAGTCATCCACATGAATGAGTCTTACTATTTGACTAATGACCCTGCTTGCCGTAGTAACTGGTATATAAGCACAGGAGACGTGGCCCTCCGCACGTTTTAACAAAACTGAGGGACAACCAGAGTCGACGGAGCTACCCGTCGCCGGGACTGAGATCTCGCATATCTCCCTCCAGGACCACACAGCATTCTCCTTTTTTGAGAATCGTTGAAGGTATTGTGTAAACCAATTAGTACTCATGCAGATAGACGTCCTAAATTTACTCATAATCGGTCGTTTTGGCGTAACTTGTTGTGAGGTACTGTGTCAAGGCCTTTAACTGAAGTTAGGGTATCACCGAGCTACTCACGAGTTTGCTACCGCGGGGCGTCGTAAGACTGGAATAGCAACTTCATGCATTGTGGTAAATTAGCTAGGGTCTGCACCTGATAGCCAGATCTAAACGGTGTAAATGGTTCCTGTTCTAGTCATGCTAGTCTTTGAAATTTTGCTTCTTCGTCTCCATTAGGCTTTTCAAAGTTGATGAACAGACCGGAAATTAAGGGGTTCAAGATGGTTCCCCTTACAGGCCACTGAAGTTAGAAAACGGCCTGTATATCTCGGCCAAAGTAATGTTTCTTTCTCTTATCTTTGGAAACTAACGTGTATAAGGTTTTACACTGCTAGCAAGTCCTCCTGGGACTTGCTTGTGGTGTATGAGAGCGCCGGTTGTAGATGCAGTATCAGGCAGGAGCGATTGCGTCACGGAAGGTCTGAGGGTTCTGCTGGTAGGTTTCCATGGGCCAGTCCAGCCTAACGTTTTGTTTTGTCCTGTATCAATTCCGTCGAGCCACATTGGCTACAAACGGCCAGCGTTTGGTTATCGATGATACCGAGCCTCATCCAACAGTTGGAAGGGCTGCCAAGACCATTCAATCTTGGGAAGTGGCAGTACCAAAACGCATCCACACCTTCGTGTGTGAGCGACAGGTTTTAACAAAGATTCACAAATCTATGCCTATGAGTGCGCGGCAATTCACTTAACTTGGAGGGTCGGTGTAAAACCTTGTCTTCAGTGGCAATGCCAGCCAACCATGTTCTGTCGTGGCGTGTTCATAACTTTGACTAGTCTCCAGAAAGACTCATCGTGTCTGAATGTTAGCCATCGAGTGCCTATACCTGCCTTCGATTGTGTTGTTGAATGTACTTCCCACTCTATAGCGCTCAATCGCGATCGCTTGTTGCTATCTGATAGTGTCGTCATCCATCTGTCCTCCTTCAATGAAAGCTTCAAAACTGGCTTATCTTATTTTGGAACAATATGACCTTAGTCCCCTCCCATTTGACTGGTCTTCTTTGCCTTGCTTACATATCCTTTCCTCCTTCCGAGCAAGCGGCATTTGACCTCTTTGTTTGACCCATATAGATACAGGGTGGAAGAATATGAACTCATTCTCCGCCTGTATTAGCGGGGATGTTTTCTCATTCCTCGGCTGAGAGCACCAAACGATCTTGAGCCGCCACATGTGAATCTATGCTTGGTCCCTTCCCTCATCCCATGTTGTTGATGGAACACAATCAATTGATGTATAACTGCACCCACTCACTGCATTAGGTTTTCCCCGTTTTTCTCTAGAGTCCAATTAGCTAGTACTGTTTGCCCCTCAGAAAGGAGTCCGCTGGCTGGCCGCGGTTATCAAAAATCTCTGTACTCCTCGCCGCCGGGGACCTCACTGGTCTCTGATATTCCGTGGAACTGAAGCAGTGCCATTATCAACTAAGGAAGTGAGCATTTGTGAAAATCATGTGAAGACAAGTCAATAGTATCAAAATGTTTTCCACATGGGCTGACGTCATGGTAAGCGCTGTGTGTGAGCTAGGTGTGAATGTGGATGGCTAGTCACGTCTATCAGGATTCTGCTGGATCTGGGATCTGAGGTCTTCCTGGGTTCACAGTAGCTGCGTTCTGTTAGCCAGTCATACGTGTCGCGGACAGATTAAGTCACTCCGTACAGCAGAAATCTGCTGCTGTGTCTGTGAGTTCCGTAAACTGTAAGAGAAGGATCCTCCGATCTAGTTCGATCCATCTCCCAGGTAAGAAGCGTTGTGGGCATTTAGAAGCCTCCCAACGAGTCACTGTTCACTCTGGGTTGCATTTAGATTTTTGACTCAACCCGCTCACAATAGACGGCCTTTTAGTGTCGGTATGGCTTGATGAGGGTGTAAAGCTGGTTAGCTGTATGAAGGATTGACCACGAGCACTTCCAGCTAGGTTTGTCCTTTCCTCTCAAAATCAGTAGGAAATTGTCATATTTTTCCTGGAAAGACACCATCGTTTTCCCCCTATGTCGAGCCTGTCTTTAATCATGGTTGGAAATAGCATGTTCCGATATCACACATGCACTCGGATAGTATAGGTCAACCAAGGCTATGAGTTTCCATCTCGTTGTTGACGTATAAACTGGCAAATCTAGAATAGGCTTCACAAAAGACACGTTGGATAAGTATTTATCAAACAGCGTTCTTGTGATGCCTACAAAAAAAGTGACACGTGAGACATCACTTTGAAGGTTATGTCAAATATCCTCCTTTGTGCTTCTGCATCTTTTCTCGTGGATACTTGCTTCGGTGGGCGTCTTGGGGGACAGCCAGTGGGCGACACTCAATCTCTGTAGTGGAACCAGTCTAATACAAATGTTCACAACTAATGGGCGGTTTTAACCTGCAAAGCTCACTTACTGGCCCTGGTCCCCACTGGTTTTCAGGGCGACTTAAACGTGGTTTGATGATGTTGAATTGAGTTGAGACTGTGTTTGAACAAAGGGGTGGTAGTAGTGTTTGACGTGCTTAGGAGGAGTGTAACTTTGAACTTTTCGGAAAGGTAGGAAATGCTAGGTTTTGAACTGTGCGCACGTGTTAATGTGCAAAATCCAAAGTGGATACACTGGTGGGCAAACTCTTTCTCCGAAGCGCCTGAAGTCAATGCTGGTAGAAGAGCTTGGTCACAGGGCAAATCTCTCTTGGATGACCAGATACTGGCAGTTCATACCGCTTTTGCGAGCTTGCCCACGGGGTCATATTCCATGACATGTAGGACACATTCCTTTCGCACAGCGCACCAACAGGGGTGAAAGAATTTGGTGGTTGTGTGCGCCCCGAGGTTTGCACTGGAAAAATCCTGGTTCCAGCCCTGAGCTCGTGCAATATGGAAAGTCTTAGCAAAACACGTACACAATGAACCGCCTCGTCTCGTGTGGTCCCGAACGCGGGTTTTAGGGCTTTCCCTACGGTTCCACTGCCCGTGGTGGCTGGCAGAGGGGGAGTCGGGGTGCGTGCGCAAAAGATTGTGTCTCACAGCTCAGCGCACAAGTGGTGCGCATAGACACCACAACTAACAAGGCAGAAAGCACTAGACCAGATTGTTTACACGTTCCATTAGATTTTCCAGATCACTCACAGGCGTTCACTTCCATAATTTCGACATGATGGCGCCCCACGGTTTGGAAAGGAAGCCTTCACCAAGCATGTCTTCTGGTCCACACATAAGTTTAACTATGCATTTCACTTAGGTTCTGACAAGCTCAGCGCTTCCATTATAGATGAGGTTTATGTTATCCCATTAGCGTTAGGTTTAACTTCCTGTGGTATTTACACTAATTTTGTGGTACTAAGTCTAAAAAGCAAAGTTGACCTTCTGATTTCAGTGGCCGACGAGTTTATACGACACGTGCGACCTTAGTTCTAGCAATTTGGTGGCTTAAATTTTTTGTGGTTCCGTAATCATAGAGTTTCTTGAATGTTCCTTTCTTCTGTCGGTCAGAGCAAACTTCAGTTGGGTTTGACTTCTGGTGCATAGCGCTCCCCCAAAAAACCTACCAATTGAAGGGCTGGGTAAAAAATATGTTATCGATCGTTTTTCTTTTTTTTTGTTAAAGAATTGATCTGACTAAACACCTGGATATACCTAGCCATGTTATAAAAGGCACGCAGATTAAATTTTTTCAGGTTGCGTTGAACACAAGAACTTGTCGCTCGGCACATCCTGACACTGCTGGTTCACGGGGGCAGAACCTCGCATTGACACACAAATCGTACCAGAAGACCGTGGACCATCACCACATTGCCCATCTTCTTTGAAAACAAACAAGTGAGGCGCAAGAAAAAACAAAGGGATTACATCTAGCTATTATCAGAACACCAGTCTAATCATTGAACACATCCCATGGAAGATCACTGGTAAAAACCATGTCTCATTGTCAACTCACGATCATTGGAACGCGATGCTAGCGACCGAACAACCTGCCTATTCTGCTAGCTCGTGCATGTCTTCTGCGCAGTCAGCGTCGCGAAAGTCTTTCGTAAGAAGATTGCTGGAGTCCACCTCTGATCTGACGTTCCATCAAGGAGGACGCCTGCCCTAAAGAGACAAACGTGTGTGCCAAGCCCTTCCAGCAATAGCTGACATCGTGTGGTACTGAGACTTTGCGCAATAACCTTCAAGACACGGTTATCATTCTGGTAAAATCCCTCCTCCATAATATCACTGCCACCAGTAGGTGGAGTCGAGGGCCATGTACGGAGATGGAAGAAAGTACAGGAAGAACTTAAAATAAAGCAGAAAGACTACCAATACACCAGAGCAGGCCTGTTGTGTGGCTACGGTATTAAGTCATACTCATTGCCATGAAAGTCAGAGGACGTAAAGTAGTTGAGAGGAGAGCTAAAAATGCAAAAGGATAGGGAAAAAAAGAAGAAAAGGGGGGGGAGGGGGGAAAGGGGGAGACGCAGGCTTACGTTCTTGGGCCGAACTCTTGTTCTTGAGGTTTACATAAACGATGCCCCAGTTTAGTCAGATCCAATCGGGTCATCCCTAAAGATACTTAGGAAGCAGATTGACATGACTAAAAGTCAGTCTACAGGTCACTGAACAGCAGCCGACCACAGCCCCAACTACGCGACAGGACTCGCACTACGAATAAGCAGTTAGAGAAATCGGGAGAGAAAGAACTTGGTCGACGTTATGTTTCGCTACTGTCCAACAGCCCGAAACCCGCAGATGTACCGCACACCGCCTGGTGGATCACCACCCACGAAGGAGACTTTAGACGCTGCTCTGGTTATAAACAGTTAATGCCAATAGAGGTGAAGACCATTCTTGATGTCTTGACCATCGTCACCCAGTTATAGACAAAAAGTCCTTTTTTTGCCCAATAAAGTAAAACGTTGGAGGTAAATTTATGGTGGTCACATGCAACTCAATCGCAATGATTGAGGTCGGGGGCAATGTAATCATAATATCAACCGAACACGAGCCAACAAAACATTAGGGGCTTTGTTGTAAGAGAAGCTCAGAGAAAAGTTACCATAACCTCATACTCAAGCGATACCTAATAGAGGCACTGGTGCGGCCTGTTCTCACGGAGGGCTACGCATAACATGAGTGTGACCAATGGATAACAAAGGACAGCTCAGCAAAATTGAGAGCTCTAGCACACTAAGGATCAGACTAAGTCACGTGTTACGTTTTAAAATGTGCTAAAAAAAGACACCGTTATCGGTACTCGTGCGTGTGATGTATTACAGCCACGCTGGGCCGGGCAACAGTCAGTTGGTCATCCCTTCCAGAAGCCAACGATAGGTGACTCCCCGCAAGGCTTCTGCCCATGAAACTGTACACAAAATCATTAACCACATGGTCCGGGTGGATGTTTGCACAATTCTGAGTAAAATCTACCTAGCAGGCAGGCACGCGACGACAGGGGGGGGGTATTGAATCAAAGTCATGCTATTTCAAGGGACAGCCAAGAGACAACATCACCTACAGAGACCTTGCTATACATTCTGTGTGAGTGTCAACCAGGACCTAAGCCGAGTTATTCTATCTCCACTCGGGGGCCCATGAACATATCACCGGTGTGGAACAATTCACTGTACGTGAAGCTGGTATGTTGGAAGCTGGGGTGGCTGTGTTTTTGGCGTGTTTCATGTCGTGGAAGCTCACAAGGAAAACTCCCACCGAGTAGTCCAGTCTAAGACACTTATGATTGTATGAGTTTGTTGTTAGTTTGTTTGATTTTTGCGCCTGCCCCTGAAAGGGACCGGGTGATACAAGGTAGGCGGAGAATGATGTTTAGGGAATGTTGCAAAAAATCAGCGGCCGCGCGGGGGGGTTTGAGGAGGACACTACTCACTGAATGAAGATGAAGACTCTAGCCAACTGTAAACACTGATGTACTATTCATGATAGCATAGAAAATATGGCACAAGGACCATATGAGCAGAGATCGGAGAGCGGGCAGAGCCTGAGACCCGCTTATTACGTTTAAAAAAATTTTTAAATTTTGTATGTTTTTTTTTCCTTAGTTGGAAAACAATCTAATATTAGATGTCCATGATCGTTTATTATAACAAAACATTAAAAAAAACCATTTTGACAGACAATTCAGAGGACATCTTCCTTCCTTTTATTAACTCTTTCTGGTCACATTGATTTGTGACTTGGACAGCAGCGTACGATCGACCTGAATTTGATATCCGAGTAGGTTGTAACACATACCACAACGCAGAATGTTAGACAGGGGGATGTCTATGGTAGACACACAGCAAATCATGAAACAGATCGTTAGTATGTCAAAACGCCAGAGAGAAAAGGTGGTTCTGTAGTGCATTTTTTTTTGAATAAATTAAATAAATCTTTTTTTTTCAAAATCCTCAGTATTTTCACACGCTGGGTGCGATGTGACTGCAGAAACCTACTTGTTCTGAAGCAGAAACAAGTGTCTGCTGCACCAAGCCAGCCACCGCTTGGTTCTGAGGCATCCCATCCCACGATCCCCTCCCAGTCCTTTCCATCTCCATCATCCCCTACCCCACCCAAAAGTAGGAAAAGAAAAACAGCTTGCCAAGATGAGGGTAGTGAAAATAAGAGGAGAGAACAATGGAAGCTGTCCAAGCAAAGAGAACGGGCTAACTGGACTCCTCAAAAAAAGGCAGATGTTAACAGAAAAAGGAGGCACCAACGACAAGAGCAAAAACAGATGAAGGAGGCTGCAAAGTTGGCAGAGAAGCAAGCTTCTGTGCATGAATTTGAACAGCCAGCAATAACACCACCTGATCATACCACCTCAGCAAGCCAGAAAATGTTGTTACATCTTTAATATATTTATTATTGGTTTCAGACAATGGTTTAACCCTTACACCACCGACCGTGGCCAAATGGTTGGGAGAGACAGGTGACGAGAGAGAAGACTAGATGCCCACTTACTACCGCGTGTGCCCCAGTGTTCTGGTGTTGAACCAGTCAGAACCGATTGACTGTTCACTAACTATGTGAGGGAATGAACAAAGAGACTTAAGGCAATGAACTTCACACACACGCTGTGGGCCGACTCTTGCTGGTCGAGCTTGAAGGGGGCATGGCCAACTGATATTTGAGAGGCGAGAGCAGCAGAGACATGTTTGAGTGGGTTTTTGATGATCAGCTGAATGATCCTCAAGGGTTCAGAGACCAACAGGCACATGAATAACTTTGTGTTTTAAAAAAATATTACTGTTGAGAGCAAAAGAAGAAACATAACATTCTTTTATTTTGCTTTTTTTTTTTTTTTTTTTGGCACTTGAAATTACTAAAAATTTGAAATTGTTGTTGACCTACCATTACTAACATGTTATGATATAATAAAAGTACAGTGTATCTTCTCCATTTTACAAAAAAATAACATGAGAATTGGTTGTTTAGTTCCAGAGATATCTGCGTTTCACATATGTTGGTATAAAATAAGAGCTTTTTTTTAAAAAAATGGCTGGCAATGGGGATTTATGCAAAATAGAATGTCTGGCGGTGAAAGGGTTAACTTAGAAAAAAAAATGCTAACTGCCTTTGTGTCCGATATACAGGCAACAAAAAATGTTCACATCTTGGTTGTAACACTGGACAGCACACTCTTTGTTTTGGTTCTAACACAGACATTACATACCTTAAAGAACACTTATAGAAGAAAAGATTATTTTGACTTTTTCCTGTGAAAAAAAAAATCTAACATGAACAAAATTAAATTTAAAAAAATATTAAAAGAAAGGAAAAAAAAAAACTATTTGTGTTTGAGACATCGCACACACAATTAAAAAAAAATCACAGAACACTTAATGAAATGCCACATTATCCTCCTCCTGCAAAGTCAAACAAGAACAAAGTCATTTTGAGAAAGAGTAATGTCATCTGGCAGTAATATCAGGGTTTTGCATGATCTTGACCACATCCTTTTCTTCCGCCCAGTTATGAGGTCTTTGTCAGGCTAGGTGTAGTAATTGCTGCGTGACTTCAGCCACTTGATCTGTAGTTCCCGAGTTTTTTTTATCATGGAACAGCACCTAAAAACAAAATATGAATGCATGTGTCTAATAATTTTATGTGTCTAATAATTTGCAATTGTAAAAAGTGGCAAAGTGAAATGAAATTCATCTCTCATTATACATTATCTTAACACTGACTAAATAACCATTTTCATGCATACCAAAACTATTTTAGATTAATATCTCAGAATTTTCGTCTCTTTAGCGTGTGCATGTCTCGAATTTTGCCTTTTGAAACATATGAAGCTTATCAATACCAGATGATATGATACAACATTCAGCTGATTAATTACCAGATGATACAATACAACACTTGTTTGATAAAATACAAAAAATGAAATGTCATTGCCTTGTGTGTGTGTGTGTGTGTGTGTGTGTGTGTTTTTTTTCTCTGTGTGGTTTGTCTGCATGTGTATCTTTTCAGAACTTTTTTTAGGTCTAGTGTGTCCATTTTTTTTAGAAAAAAAAATGTTGCACTTCATTCATTTTTTTCAGTAACATCAAGTTATGAAGTTGGCAAGACCCAGACTCAAAGATTCAATATGCATTCAGTGTTGTTGAGAGTTTTTGTGCTTGGAGAATTCATCTGTGAGAAAGTGTTTGTTTCTACAGCTGTCGGTGCCTACCTCCATTATAAGACCCCTCCAGTTTACGACCGAATGTTCTGGACATTTTGAAGGTCTTATAATAGAGGTTTGACTGTGCAAGAAAAATCAAATCCGTTTGGATGCTAGGTTAGTTACAAAACTTTTTTCATTCATCATACAATCTGCTAAAGTAAGACTGATCTATAATTGATGAAAAAGAATAGCCATCTCACGAATCACAACGTTTTTGCGCTTTGGTCCCATGTGGCTTTGAGTCGAAGGTCTCTGGCTTTGGAATTTTCCACAAATCTTTGTTCAGACATACCATGTTGTCAGCTGTAATATCCAGTTTCATAAATACTTCATATATAAGTAACATGATCCACTTTTAATGACCACGTACCTGCTCCAAACATTCAAATTTGCCCTTGCTTTGCTGCTACAGACACTCTCACTTGGGACCTGTTGTTGAAACACACCGGTTGCAACTAGAGTCTGAATGGAGGACACTGCCGTTTTAGCTCGGCGCACTTTTTTCCAGCCAATCACAAGTGTTGTATTGACACACACAGGCTGTAAAACATAATCTTCGCGATTCTGCAGTCTCCAGAAGTTAAGAATAGCCTTGCGACATTCAAAAAGTAGTCTAACAGATATCTTGGTCGTAACCCAAGTTGTTGACACAAAATTGACATTCATTCTTTAAATCAGTCTTAGAATCATATTCTTAATCTTCAGGACCAAATAAATTGTAGATTTCACTGATTTACTCCTCATTTTTGTTTCTTGTAAGTCAGTCAACTCTGTTGCACATATAAATTCATCCGCGTTAGATTTCCAACAACTGACGTGTTGACGCCGATGGTTATGACCAAGAGGTGAAATCCTTAGGTGCATTTTTTCCTTAATGCCTCAAACTTGTTTTGTTATTTACACGCACACACACACACACACACACACACACACACACACACACACACACACACACACACTGATTCAAACATAAAACGTGCAATTCATCATGTTTAATTCCTTTTATTAGTGGTTTTCATGCATCATTTGTGAAAAGAAAGTTATACACAAACTCATGTAACAAAACGACAGCACAAAATTGGCGTTGTCAGTCACATTCTCATATTCTTTTAATTACAGCCAAGCGATCAACAGCGTTTGTTCTGTGCATGGTGTTTATGTAATGTATGTGCCATGATATTGAGGTAAGTATGTGTAAAATGAAACAATAGATTGAACAGCACACACATTTGAATAATTCCCCCCCCCCCCCCCCCCCCCCCCCCCCCCCCATTTTTGACCCCCTTTCCAGAGACTGACCCAAGACCTAATATCCAATTTATGCTAGGTTTTGAAGTCAAAGTAGAAATTAATTTTTGACCTTTATGTAACACAAGCCGACCCCCTTTCAGGAGACTGACCCTCATACAATTTGCAATTTCAGTATTATTCTTTTCAGACCCATTGCTTTCCTCCTCATTGCTTGTAAGCGATCTGATTTGAGCCTCTGTCTCTCATGCTAATTGATTTCTGTGACCAGTCCTTTTTTCATATCCATTTGGGCTTCGGAGTCTGAATATTTCTAATTTGGAAAGAAACATTGGAATTACTTAATTATTAAAGTATGGTAGATAAATGTACATCTGCTATCAGTGTTCAGAGTTATGAAACAAATATGTTATGAAACTGAGCCAGAGGTTGGTTCACATCAGATAGTGTGGCATTTTTTTTTCCTTCTCATACACTACACAGTATGTAGTCCTTCATAACGTCCCAGGCCCACAACCTCACCCCTCAGTCCTGATGCCTTAACCCCTTTAGCCAACACCTTTCAAGTATTCTTTATAGAATTGTTCAAGAATCAGTTTTTAATAAACCTGTTCCGTTATAAGTTCTTTCATGTAAAAAATGTTTTTGATTGTGTTAAATGCTCAACTAATTTATGATATTCTTTCTTTTTGAATACAGTAGAACCCTCTAACAAACTATTCTATAAGGGCTTCATTATCTTATTGACCCCCAAATCCATGACTGATGGTTGCTGAGACACACACAGTATTAATAGTATTTACTTTTAGTTTTACAGTTTCTGTTTGCCATGTGACTTATCTTCGATGCTGTAAAGGTCTACCATCTGCAATCTCTTTTTGGTAAAAGACTGAAAACTTGTTAAGATAGATCGCTAAAACGGACACTTCGTACTTAAACACTTACTTTCACAAAGTCAGTGATTAATGTTCATTTTGATATTATCTACAATTTGCATACTTTTCCAGCTAAGGGACGTACCACATCACATATTACACCATCAGGCGACAAAACAAACTGGGTTTGGTGTCACACTGAATAATGAGGTCAATGTCTGTCAGCCATAAACACTTATAAAGAATGTTTTAGATAGTAACCCTGGTAGCACTATGCCTGTGCAGTTTTAGGATGGGTTTATCCAGACTATGTGGCTCAGCCATAAACTTTCTTTCTTTCTTTTTTTTTTTTTTTTTTAAAGTAATAACCCTACTAGCGCTATTCCTGGGCAGTCTGGGATGGGTTCACTCACACTGTGCCCAAACCAGTCTGGCATTTTAAACAGATGACATGATTAGCTTGTCATTATTTATAAGCATGTGGTAGATTGGGTAAGTTCTTGCCATATCACATCATCAGAAAACGTTGAATTTGATGTATTACGGGAAACTTGGTGAAAGGAGGTATTGTATATCAACTGTATGATCTGACCTGGTTTGCAGATGGCATCTACCATAATTTGAAAATGAAATCAGAGACTTAAGTTACTTGGTGATACTAACAGAGTGAGAAAGGATTGAGAAATCGAAAGAGAAATGGACAAAGTTGGGGTAGATCTGAGCATTTTCAGTTGACAGTTTGAGAGAGGGCAATCATCACAGGAATTGAACTTGCAAGTTTGCTGATCCAGCTTTGAGATATTAGGGTCTGGAAACTAGACTATTTCATTTTTTGCTGTTTTAAGTGATTTTTAGACAGTGGATCCTGAGACCAAGAAATAATTACAGATCATGTGGACATGCGTGAAATAGGTCCTTAATAATGTTTTTGTCATTGGAAACCAACATCTTGGGAAGATATGGAATTGTTTATGTGCATGACGAGAAGAATTGTGCTCGTCCTTCAGTTGAACTTTTCTGAATGCTGGATGACTGACAAAGACAAACATATGCATATATTCGGAAAACTTGTGTCCAAAGAGAGAGCCAACTTGTTGACATTTTTCATCATGCAAACAAGGCAGAACATGGGAGGCATGGGTCGGCCAAAGCATAACCCTCTGGTTCGAATCCCATCAGAGTCATGTGGGTTTTTCTGCCCCGACCGGCTCCTACCCAGAGTTGAGTTTGCTGCGGACTCAGTTGGGAAGACTGGGACCACACAGTCGAGTTTCATCCACTTAATGGATGTAATTCTGACAGTGTTGCTCAAATTTCCTGACTAACACTGCAGGTGCCTGTATCTCTCGGGCCTGGTTGACGCCGGGATAAATTATGAAAGGAAGCGTAGAGTACAGCCCTGTCATGTAGTCTCAGAACGAAATGGAAATACGTAGCATCATCTTAATCATCCTCATTCTCATCGATCAGCATAAAAAAAATGTCTCAAATTCTGTGGCCCTTCATGCCCTGCTTTCATGGTGACCTCAATTTCGATGTCCTCTCCATGTCTGTGGCTTTGGTTTGGTTCCGTCGGGGTCACCAGTATCGGTGAGTCCATGGGGGCTGTCGTTGGACGGACATGGTGGCACCCTCCAGAGGGAGAGCTCACTCATGCCGGCTCCGCGACTAAGCAATTATTGTCGTCAGTAGGGGGCTTAGTAGGTGGTGTCCTGCGTATGTTAGATCAGAACAGGCGCCACTGAACCACACCGAAGTGACTCTGCAGCAGTGCAGAGTCTCCTCTGGTGGGTTGCCTCTTGACGACTTGACATTGACTGCTCCCTGTGGATTGCCGGTGCCGGGGCTGTCCGGGCTGTGGCTGTGGACAGGGTGTCGGAATGAGCAGCGTGGGTGCACTGTTTCTGAGGTGGCGCAGAGGTTGGGACAGCAAAAAAAAAAAAAAAAAAGCATAACCCTCTGTATAAGTTGGAGACCATCTACTCTGATCTTGTGAACAGGGTTGCTTTAGTGTATAGACCACCCCAACAACTTTCTTTGAATGAGGAAATAATGCTGTCTTCAGGGTTTGCAGTCTGGAAAGTCCCAAGAGTATTGGATAAAATGTTATGTGATGCTTCTGTCTTAAGCCTTAAACTGGTTATTTAACAACATATTATTTAATGTGTTGTCTCGTGACTTAACAGAAGGAAATTCTGAAAAAAATTATGTTTGTATAATATGCATAACTTTTCAGCCGTTAGTATTTGAACATGACATTCAGAATAAAAACTGTTAGTAATTGAATAAAGAATAATATAAAACAGAACTTGTGTGCTTGTGAGTGTTTGATTAGGTGCATACCTGTGTAGAATGTGAAAAAAAAAACAAGTAGCACAGCCTGCTTGACATTCTCAAGAGCTTTTTCACAAATAATCCAGTGAGTGATGTTCCACAGTATTCAGAAATAAGTTGCAGCAGCCCTTTTCAAGGGAAAGTCAGTGTGAATTATACCCATTTTCCATGCAGGTAATCCTGGTAAGAATGAATAAGATACAGTTCAGTTTTCCCATTGAAATAATGTGCTGATAACACACACACACACACACACACACACACACACACACACACACACACACACACACACATACTCACACACACACACACACACACACACACACACACACACACACACACAAAATGATCACTATCAACAAATGTAATAGCTAGCCCACACTATGATCGTTTACGTTTGAAAGGTTTAGGATCATCTGGAAGCGCTGCATTGAGGATTTTTTTCCTCACTGAATGGCATCTTGAAGTTCCCCTCACCCTTAGGCACTCATCCAGTCATTCCCGTGTTGATCCCAAAATCACAAATATATGGTGCTTGATCTAAATCAGAACTGTCACCCACCACACCCCCAGTTCATTCAAAATGTCCATGCCTTCTACTTCACCTGCTTTTTCCACAAGATAATCAGCAAAACATCTAACAAGTTCCTAATTCTATGACATTCTCCTTTGGACACCGCCATTTTTGTTTGCCAGACTAGTCGAGTGGCGCTATACATTACAAGCTGCTGCTAACCATAAACTAAACTAAATCACAGAAAATCCATGTTCCGGGGCTTGCTCATTCATTCATGCAAATTAGTTTCTCTCACTGAGCCATAGTTACGTATCTGTGTGTGTCGGTGATACTAGGCTCGCAAGGCTCACTCTACAGCGCGACTTATATCGCGACAACCAGTGATGGCCATGACAACCAGCGTAAGGGTTAATTTCAGAGTCAACGCTGACAGGTCAGAGGTGTCTGTGGTCATGGAGCCACACATTGTCATGGGACATGATCAGAGGTTACTTTGGCAATAGACTTGCTGTGTGGGTGGCCAGTTGCTGTTGTTAACCCCACCCAGATTGGAATTGGCACAAAGTTGGATGAAGAGGCTTCAAAAAGAATCAGATAGACATTGACTCATCAAAACATGTACCAAGCATGATGAAAGAGAAGGCATCTAATTGAAATGGTGATATATGAGTAAACAATACATAACAAATACCTTCCGTTGATAGTACTTTGATAAGATGTCGACAGTGGAAACTTCAAAACCAACTCCTGGCAGGTAAGAAAACCCAGGAAGTAAAGAGGTTGTGTGTGAAAAAACTGAAGTTGTCCACTGGACCAGTGCATATAGGCTGTCAACAGATCAAATGGAATGATCAGTTGTGAGATCTACAGGACTCTAACATGGTGGAAAGGAGTGATAGTTCAATTCAGTTCAAGCATGTTGTTGTCTGCCTGATGTAAATCCCCATGAAGATGCTAGGGGCTCTCTCAGTATATTGTATTAATGTCTGCTGGAAATTCTGTGCTGTTATTTTCTTGTTTGTCACTCTTTCTGACACTCTTTGAGTCAAAGAGTTTGACTGTGTCTTCAGTTGTTTTTTTTCTTTCTTTATTTAGCTTTACTATCCACTGGTTTTTTCCTTTTTTATTTATTTATTTTTTGTAGCGTTTGAGGTCAGTTCTAAAAGTGTGTTACACACTTTTATTTTCATATTTATTTATGACAGCCCTTTTGTTGTAGTCTGAACTAGGCAGTGAAACTGCAAACTGTACACACAAACTCAACTGTGCAGTGTGTGTTTAACTCACTCCCTATCGGCCAATATGAAATTCAGCATTCCTCTGTATAATGGCATTTGTGTACATTTAAAAGAAAGAATCATTAAGAAAATTACACCACAGCCAAAACACTCAAAATTTAGCCACACAATGGTTATGTGATTGAACAGGGTCAGTACTAAATTTTAAAAGCTGTAGCATATGCCATACTCTTTTTGTTGCCGGATGGAGAAGAGGTATTTTTCTTGTTTTGTGAAACATAAGTTGGTTACACAGGCATGTAAGTGAAATTTTCTCAGTTTAAAAAAAAAAAAAAAAAAAAGGCCCATTTTCATCATAAATCACTTTAAGAAACCCAGTAGAGTGTAAATTACTACCTGCCAGTTTCTTTGCTAAGCAAAAGGACTAAAATATGACAGAGTACTTTGTAGTTTGTTGTTCAGCATTCTCACAAGACTGGCAAATTGTTTAGATTTGGAAAAATAATAAAAAATGATGGCTATACACACACTCATGAAATTTTGACACATAATAACTGTGTACCTATATAAACAAATGAAGTACATAATTACATAATTTCAAGCTCTTTCTTATTCAGTACTCTGGCAGTCACAGGAAGATGGGGTATCATTCATGAGGTTTGTTGGAAATATAAACAGTGTGTGAACCTATGCTTCTCTTGAAGAAAGGGCTTTTTGCATACAAATCTAGTTTAGAATGCTGGCAGTATGTACACAATGACTACTTGAAAGTTTCTATAGTATCAAAAATGAACAAACACCAATTATACCTTTTGGCCATGAGCTGGTCACTGTGGTCCACTCCTGCCATGTTGACTATGTAGTCCTGGACAGCTTTGGGCTTCATCTTCTTCTGCCTGTCCTTATGCTGACCTCCCTCATTTCAGCTGGATCCATTTTGATGGTGATCAAGTCAAACTAACAACAGGATCATAATCTCAAGTCTCAGTAACTAACAGCATTATAATCAGATATCAGCTTTACTCAGTCTTCATGTCAATGAAAAAGAAAATTTGTCAAGTTCAGTATATTTGCCCATATGTACATGCACAGAGTTGAAAAAGAAACACACACACACACACACACACACACACACACACACACACACACACACACACACACTAGTACACTTACACACACTCACACATGATTTATTTATGTACATATATGTTGTGTACACACACACACACACATGCACACACACACCACCACCACCACCGCCACCACCACCACCAAGTAAATAATAATGGCTAAAACCTTGGCATAAAGCATAGACTCATCTGGTTCAAAAAATCCAAGGGGGTGTAGTCTGTCATGCCTTGCAACTTCAGTTTGCTGGTGTGCATATGGAAACAGTGATGAAAAACTTGTGTTTGCTGGTGTGCATATGGAAACAGTGATGAAAAAAAAGAAAAATCTCCATGCCAGCCTCATACCACGGACCAGAGAAAATCTTCCCCACACTGGTCTGTTGGTGATTGATTTGCATATGCATCACCCTGAGCAACCCCATCCCCACTGTCCGACTCCACCCACTCCTCTCTCTCTGATTGTCGCCGTGTTCTCTTTCAAATGCACTTTCACATTCTTCAGATGGGCTGAATTCTTTGTCATCATTGTGTTCATTATCTTCAAGGTCTGATCCTACAGTTTGAACTAGTTCAACAGTTTCATGTAAGCTGCAAACACATGTTCCCTGTCTTCTTCTCACACCACTAGTCGAAGGCTGAGACGCCATTGTGATCTCACTTCAAACACAGGACTGGGCTGGTGTAAAAATAAGTCAGTGGTCAGCAAACACATCACAGCATGGCCCATGCAGCTTTGAAAGGTTACTCCATGATAATGAAGCTATCACATGGCATGTTCGGTTTTTATGACTGTGAATGACGTTGGCTCTAAAAAATATGCTAATGCGCAATCTGCTATAGCAGATGTCAGAGAGAAAGCGGTGTGCATGGGATGTCCACCTTAGCGGACGTTAGAGTGGAGTGAGTTAAAGGCATATATGGTCTTTTCGTATTTTGTTTTGTTACATTTAGATGTTCATCATAAAGCTTTTACATGTTTTCTGTAAACTGGGGGTCAGGGTATGCCTGTTGCGCAAACATGGCCTAGTTTTTTCAGCCTTAAAATTATCAGTAGACTGGTAATCATGCTAACAGTTTTATGTTCATTTTTATATGTAAATAGCTGTGTACTGTTGTCATTGTTTTGCAGGACAGGACTTCTTTTCCCAGAGCATTGACAGTCCTGAGAAAGCCCTGTGTAATTGTCTGGGCTCAAATGATAGTGATAATGGTAATGATAGCGATAATAACCGGCACTACAAGAGCACAAGCAAGTATCCCATGCTGCGCGCCGCCAGATGGGAAAGAAGCCTGTGATGGGCCTTTTGAACAGTGTGAATTGTGACAACGTATCCGGCATCCTCAGAGGACGACGTGGGCGACCCAGTTGTCCAGACAACAGTCTTAGACTTCAGAATAATACTGAACATTTTCTTGAGAAAATTCCATTTCGACTTGGAGCGAAAAAACACAGTGTTTCTCGAGCATGCGTAGTGTGTGAGCCTGCAGAAAGAAAACGAAATGAACAAGCAGGGCGTAGGAGGAAAAGGAATGGTCGAGAGAGTACTTACCGGTGCAGGAAGTGCATGAAGACATTATGTGTGACACCATGTTTTGAACTTTATCATTCATATGCTGACTATGAGAAAGAATATTTAAAGCGGAAACCAAACCAGAACAGAAATGTTCACCAAGAGTAACCTGTGCATACCTGTCATTCTTTTGTTCACTGTAGTAACGTGTGCTTACCTGTCTTTCTTGTGTTCGCTGTAAAAGAGTATGTATTTTGGGTTTTTTTTTTTTTTTTTGAAAATGCTAGACTGTCTGGAGATTCTTATTGTTGTGACTGTTAGTGCATTAGTGGTGGGAAAGTGAATGATCAACACACACTGAAAGGTTGGTTCCTCAGAGATGATGTTAACCTGTTATAAATTGTCACCTACGCACTTACTGACAGTGCCTTGTTGCAAGTATCATGATTTCTCATCCATCATTTCATTTCCATTATTCACTTCCCATATAAGAACACTCCGATAGTGAGTACTTTGTTCATATGTGTTCTGTATGCTTCTTCCTTAAAAATGTATCAAGCTCTTCATCAGCAGTATCAACTATTGCTTTTGAATTTCGTCCCATGCAAAAACCCATGTCAAATGTTTCCAGCAACATTAAACTTACTTACGTATGCAAGGTGATATAGAAAGATGCTCGACTGCAGTGTGGTTCCAAATTGCAATGCCAGAAATTCAGTCTGCTGAATTGTAACCACTGCACAGTCTTATAGCGCTACCAGGGTTTTTAAATCATATTAATAGGCCAATGTTTATATGCACACACAAATTAAAACCAGTGAATAAATGACTTGGTAATTTTTTTTTCCCAAAAATTTGCTCATATAAAGAGTGGGGAAAAAAATTTCATTGGGTACACAGTGGCTTTCTCAGTTTCTGTTAACATGATTGACAGCTAACCATAATGGCAGTATTGTTTGCGGGAATGTCACATAACTAAAATGTCTGTTAGGACATTATGACAGTATACAAGTTGTAGCTAAATTTCATGGGGACTATCATACAGGTATGGGTGGGTTTTTCATCAGTGTTGTTTTTTTGCAAGAGAGGTTTTTTTTTTTTTTTTTAGCAGTGCCTTGCAAGGACTGACAAACCCGTATTTGTCATCAGCCATCAGATTCGGAACAAGCATTAAGTTGCAAACAGATGATATATGATGCTTGCCAGATGCAAATTTCATGTGTATTGATGAAATGACTGTGGTCAATATGTGTCAATTTGATTGATTGAATGAAAAGTGCTAAACATGTTTCGAAAGAAAAAAAGGTTGATTGATCCATTTTGTAGTTTTATGGTTGGATGTCACAAGAAAGTGGTATGTTTGTTCTCAGATCTATAGTTGCTGAAACAAAAAAAATTCCATAGTGGTCAGGTGTAATTTCACTGGCTTTGAAAACTGTCAAAATGTAGACTACTCATTATAGAATTACGTTAGGAAAAAAAAAACAACTTTCAATAAATCCGTTGTTAATGTTAACATAAATATGAATACAAGGAACAAATATGGTTTTAGGGATGTTAAAGCCCAGTATTTGTATAGAAGCCTTGTGTGAACATTGTTTGGAGGTTCTGCTGTATTACCTACACATTGGGCAAGATGATCATGACTTGCTTACTCTGTTGATAGTTATTTGTTTCCTTTTTTGACTTGGCTCAAAATAGCATGCAATAAGATGCCTCATGTTGAGACTGCTTGACTGGAACAATGTTTCCAGAATAATACTTTTGATGATATGAAGTGGGGAAAAAAGTAAGATAAAAGTATTTAGCATGAGCATGTCCAGAACTTCCTATATATTTCATGTTGGATTTGAAATTGATTGCCATTTACAAAATAAAAGGTAAACCACATTTCACTTTGCCCAGCGTTCCTCATGGAAATGAAAGTTAAAAGGTAAACCACATTTCACTTTGCCCAGCGTTCCTCGTGGAAATGAAAGTTATGTTCATCGATTTCATAAATAATTAGCAGTTTTACCGTGCTTGCAAGATGTCATCACTGTGGCACAGTTGGCATTCCATCGGCATGAAAGGTATGTATTGTGGCTTTGGTCCTTGGATTGTAACTAGTGAAGTTTTGAATGAATTATATTCAAATTAGAACCGTAACAAATGTGTTCTTGATTTAAAAGTATTTAGCAATACTATTTAAGTAAATAAGAGGGCTGTTTTTACAGGTAGAAAGGCTGCAGTTGATGTGTTTTTGTTAAAAGGGTTAGACTGTGGACTTCCATCATGTTTGTAGCATGCACTGTCATTATTTTATTTTAATTACATCCACAAAAGGTTCTCCCAGATCTTTTGTGCTCAAAGGATTGATGGAGTGTAAGGCTTGAAGATAAAAGGAACGTCGCACGGAAGGGATGGGAGGACAGGGGAGTATGGTGTAATGGGGGTAGCAGTGGATTTGTGAGAAAGAAGGTTGGGTAGCATTTCACTTATAAAGTTGCATCAACTTTTCATTTGTGTTTCTAAATTCATACATCTGTCAGACCTCCCTTGTTCTTCAGTTCTTCATAACTTATACATTTCAGCCTTCAAGAGTATGTTCTTTGTGCAATTAAAAATGATACTATTTTGCTGACCGCAGAACCGTAGAGTTCATCTCACACTGCATCAGTTTGACCAGAGGTGTTTTTGCCACTTTAGAGACTTGCAGAATAACAGCCTGTTGATGCCATTGGTGGAAGTGTCTTCACTTGGGCAGAAAAGTGACATGAAAGAAGCAGCATGAAAGGCGATCAGAAATCTGACCAAAAAAAAAAAAAAAAAAAAAAGAAAATCAGCAGTGGTTGCCAGTCAATCATACATGACAGTGCACATGTATAAACATCTACTGCTGAGGCACTACAGAATGACAAGCCTTTTATTTCATTGCATTCTTTTTGATGTTTATATCTGGATCAGGCTTGTGGCGATTGACAATCGCAGATATACAAAATTATCAGACCTCAGTCTAGGAGAGAAGACATCTCAAAAAGTTGATATCAGATAATGTGTTTTTGCTGACCTCAACCCCATCGAAAGCTTCATTAATTGGAATTTTCCCCATAATCACATTGGTTTTTTTTTCAGTGAAAAGTTTCAATTTTAATTACATTGGTTATGATATTCGCAAAAACAAATTATATTCGCAAAACACAGCAGATTAGAAGTTTCACAAAATATCAATTTAATTTGGTGGGTTGGCTTCATTTTTGTGAAAATTGGCATTTGTATACAATCAGATGAAGTTTATAACCATGAATTTTGTCTTGTCTTGTAGAAACTGAGAGGTATTTGGGGGCTTAGGAAGGCCTGTTATGTGGACATGTTGATGTGATGTGTATACGTGTATGAAATTTTGTATTCACAGTCAGTATGAATGATTTAACAAATAATGTTGATATTTTTCATGGCACACTCAGAGAATAGATGAATTAAGTTGAGTGTTAGTGAGAATAATTTGAATATCATCCTGTTTCCTATTTTCTCTCTTTTTATTTTCCCCCCCCCCCCCCCCCCCCCTCTCTCTTCTCTCTCTCTCTCAAGTTATGTACTGATAAATATTACATTGTGCTACAGGTCTCTTGCTTTGTCAGTGAAGAAGCAATAATCTTGAGAACAGATGAAGAAATTTGCTGAGTGCTGCTGAAAGTATCATCAGAAACTCCAGAAAGAAATGAGGTCTATGAAGAACAGGCGAGGAATGATACAAAACCCAACTGAAATAATCAGCTTAAAGCTCACCTAGAGGCAGAGATGAGGCACATGTGACATTTGTATTGTTAAAGTGAAAGGGCAAATCGGTAAGTTCTTGTCCAAAGTTTAAAAAAATACTGTGCAGTTCAGTCTTGTAGTTTTTACCCACAAGAAAATTTTTGTTTCTTTGTGTTTTCCCAATGGCCAAAACAAATAAACAGGGAAAAATGAATATGTGAAATCAAACTTCAAATTGACTTTCTTTCTTCGTACGTATACATGTTCAGAAGAAAGCATAGATTATAAGACTTATATTCAGGTCCAAACTGTTTTTTCTTCTTTTGAATCAGTTCATATTGAAAATGTTTATGACATAAAAGAAATGATGCTGTAGCAGACCTGCATCCCAGAATATAGTTTGGTATGTATCTCATATGCCACTTTGCAGAAAATGCACTGCATGATACAACTACCTCAGAATACATCAAGTAAAATAAGTGTGCAGTACATTGTCCGTTAAATGCTAAAAGGCATACATGTCCTATTTTAGTTTGTTTCTTTTTGTCCCAATTTCTGGTTTTGGTATGACAGACGGACTTGACAGAATTACAAGACTAGCTCAAGGTGATTAGGATCTGACACTGAAAATTTCATAAGTGTCATGAACCAGCTGTAACTCTGAGAATATTTAAACATAAATTATCATTTGATGGAAATTCTTCAGTTTGTAGTAAAGAAACAGGCAAGAAAAAATAAGTTTTAGAAATTCACCTGTTTTCTGGGAAGTACTTTGTACAAATAAGCCTAACAATAAAGTGGGGGATGGGGGTGGGGGGCTAGGTATTGGTGTGACACATATCTTCGTGTTACTTGATGATAATACTTTAATTTCTGGACCTGGAAATTTTTCTTTTCATCAGTTGTTAGCCCATGTGGCTATCTGGTAGTGGTCTATTTATTTATTTTTCCCAAACTTAGAACTGATGTTTGAAATTCATCTTTTCTTCTTCAGTCTGTAATTTCATATTCAGTTAGAATTAGACACAGCTTTGTCATAACTTGAAAGTTGGCAATTGACGACAGATTTACAGTATGACCAAATAAGTGTTACCTCTAAACATTTTGTGGTGAAAAGATATCTTGATTGTATGTGAAAGTGACAATAAATTGGAACTATATTACCAGGGATATTTTCATCTACTATTCCTATCAAATTTGAGCCGATGTTGCTGCTGTCACTGTTGGACAAAAACTTTGGCATGCTTTAGAAGTATAGACTGTTGTGCTTTTCTTATAAACAACATGTAAATTAATTTTAACTCACACTCTGTGCAAACTTAACTGACATATTTCTCAGTCATCGTTGATGCTAGTGATGTTGGTGGCTGAAGCATGATGAATATACAAAACACACAGGCTTGCAAAAAGATGATATTACAGTGTGGGAACACACACACACACACACACACACACACACACACACACACACACACACACACACACACACACACACACAGAGAGTCCGCAAAGTGTGCAGGGAAAGTTGGACTGAAAGTAGTGTTGACTCTGACTTGTTTTGGCTTATGAGTATGACTCTAAATTTAGAATACTGCATGTAAAATGCTACTCTTAGTGCATACAAGGCCTTGGCAGTTCTGCACTACAAATAGTTTACAACATATTGATATACTATTACTTACAGATTATTAACTAAGTAAAGGGAAACCATGTTCAAGTGGTTACTTAACAGCAAGTCACAAGACTTTCAGCAGCACACACACACACACACACACACACACACACACACACACACACACACACACATATATATATATATATATATATATATATATATATATATATATATATATATATATATATTATATATATATGACCATTGCTGCAATTTGTGTGATAAAGTTTAATGTGGGAGCAGACTTCAAATGTTATCTTCCAGTGCACAAAGCAAAGATGGGCTAAAAATAAAAAGAATGATAATGTAGATAAGATAAGATAAGATTATGTTGCTTATAGCCCAGCCGACCGCAAGATAATGTAGATGTGTACATGGATGGTACTAGTGAAAATATAATGGGATATGTGCTTTCATAGAGCAATGATGAGCATTCAACAAGCTGATCCAGTCTTGGTCCAGTATCTAACATGGGTAAACAAGACGTTCTTCAAATTTCAAATGTTTATGTTCACTTCAGCTTAGATGAATTTACTTGGGCATAAGTGTATGCACCGATTTATGATACGTTGTTTAGCTGCCTTAAACTGATATTCACTAATTCATGAAGTAAACACATATGCATGCAGTGATTTGTGATACCTTGTTGGCATAGTTAAAAAGGATATAGAACATCAGATATCTGATGATCTGGTTCTTTTTTTTTCTTTTTTATTTCAGAGAACGACTGAGAGTGGCAGCTAAGAACCAGTCTGCAGTCAAGGAACAAGTTGTGAAAAACAAATGCTAGAACCCTCAGACCAGACAACAGCTCACATGGAAAGTACATCTTGCTGAAAAGAATGAAGGCATGAGATAGGCAGAGAAAGAGGAGAGCAAACCGGTCTGGCTAGAAGCTACAGCTTGAGCATGAGAAACAAAAGGGGGAGATACTGGGAAAAGAAGAATATGAAAACTATGCAGAGTGCTGCTGCAGCTGCAGACCACAGCTAAATTGTCGCAATGGACTGTCCTGAAAAATAAATAATGCCTCATTATGAAACTGTCCAATCTCTGAAAGACAAGTCACCTTGTTTTCATGGTGGTGCTTTTGAAGTTTGATTTGTTGTGTACTTGTGAACATAGATGTGCACATAGAATTGAGTCATCAATACTTTCAGTGACTGACAAAATATTCAATTTCTGCATCAGTGAATGCCTCATTTGCATGTCATGTGCCACTCACAGTGAAACATATTCTTTTTAGAGTGTAGGGACTTAGTTTGGACCTAAACATTTTACTGCAGACTCCATGGAAACCTTGTTCAGAGATGTCCCACCTGAAAAGTGATCTTTGAATTTCTGAAAGAGGTCAACATTTCTCTTCTGATTTATGATTTTACAGAAGATAGATTTTTAATGAAAATTCTGGTGTTTTTTAAATGAAAATTCTAGCATGTTTTTAGGTGTATTATTAAAGGTTCTATGAAGGAGGTGTTTTTTTTTTTTTTTTTTTTTTTTTTTTTTTAAAATGACATGTGAGTTGACTTCGACACAATGACAGCCCTGAAATGGCCCTTTGTGGTCGGCTGGGCTATAAGCAACATTATCACACAAGGCCAGGACAACATTCCTAGCAAATAACAAGTTCAGTAATAAATGCATGGGAATTTTGCATCAGAGACGCACGTTTGTGCATAAGAATTATCACTGGTGCGCACGCATGCCGCATGGACGCATGCTCGCACGCACACACATACACACATGCTCTCTCTCTCTCACACCATTAGAAATTTTACATGCTCTAAAGTCTCCCCCTTAAAATCAAAGGACTAGATTCTACTTTAACCCTGTAGGTGAGACTAAATCTGTGAGTATGTGATGGTGCGTATAAGATATGTGTGTGTTTATCTGTGTCGCTGTCTGTCTGTATATTTTGATATGGGTATAACACGCCCACATATGCATACACAAGTACACTCTTCTTTCTCTCTCTCTCTCTCTCTCTCTGTTTCTCTCTCTCTCTGTCTCTGTCTGTCTGTCTGTCTGTCTCTCTCTCTCTCTCTCTCTCTCTCACAGTCCTGATATGGCCCTTCGCGGTCGGCTGGGCTATAAGCAACATTATCTTATCTCTCTCACACGTACACACATAAGATACATTTTTGCAGCCACCTGCAGTAGAATCAGTCTAATATCATTGCCTGGGCAGTGGGCAGTTGTATTTATTCAACGTGATTATCTGCTTTCAATGCATATGGCTCCAGAGCTAGACTGTTAAAGTAGATATCCTCCAAAACAGTTGTAAGAAAAATTAGCCCACGAGGTATCCATGAAAAGGTGTTATTAGACATTTTCCACAACAGGATTTTAAGTGTGTGCCTTTCCATTGTATATATATCACCAAGAGAGGTTGAGAATGAAAATCTTCCCAAATCTTAAGTGTGATCAAAAAGTGCATGACAGTTTTCATTTGTACAAAAAAGAGTTTTGGTACTGGAACAGTACCAGGCAGGGCACTGGTTGTCATATTTTACCATTAGGAACAGTACCAGGCAGGGCACTGAAGCCCAGGTGCCTGAGACATGCCAAGATATTCCTTGTGATTAAACTCTGTGGGGGTTTTTTGTTAGTTGACAATAGTTCTGTTTCGGTTTCTTGTCAGGCATATTCATAGATGTACTCTCACAGACACATACACATGCATTTATCTTAAAAGTTTGAACAGACACACACTCGCACACATTCATCTTAAAAGTTCGAACAAGTGTAACTGTCATAGCATGCAACTCCAGTTGACACACTTGAGGACCAGGTCAGAAGAATAAGATGTCTTGAAGTAAACTCTTGATGTATAATGTTATTGAAAATAGTTATCTTTGCGCCTTCTAGCAGCTTATCTACCACTCATTCTGATTCTGCTTAAAACATTGTCTCTTACAAATCCCTTTTCTCCCCACACACCATTTTCCCTTCTTAGTAACAACCTCCTTCTCACAAAGTTCTCTGTCTGCTTTCTGTTTGTCTCTGTACAGAAAAGACTGTTGCTTGCATGTTGCTAGCATTCTTTCCTTCAGTTAGTTAGGTCTGACCCATCCATAATGAACTTAGGACAAACTTCAGGTGATCATGGATGAATGGAAAGTTCAGGATAGGTCAGGAAGAAAAAAAAATTGTAGACCACATATGCTGGTTTTTTTTTTTTTTACTTTAAGAGGAAAGTCAAAAAAAGGATGGCTGGAAATCTCCAGAGAAGCAGCCCCTGCTCATGTTGTACTTTAGAGGCCAGGTGACATCCAAGTCATGATTCTTTGAAACAATTTTGTAATCATTTATTTTTCATTCTTTCTTTCTTTTTTCCTCTCTGCCTGGATTTGAACCTGTTGTACTGCAGAGTGATCAAAAACTTCTAGGTCAAGGTGCCGTGTGACAGATACCAGCCAGATATCTCATGGACACCAGTTAAATGATTTAAACCTTATGAATTTTCTTTCATTCCACTTAAATTCCGTGACATCCCAAAGTCTTGTATTGCGTCTAAATGTCAGTTAGCTGGGATAGAACCAGACTATATTATATTGAAAACATGTTTTTTTTTTTTTTTTTTTTAACTGCTGAAAAAATACCGTGTGTTGTATACTGTGTGATATTGAAACTCTTCCAGCTGTGGGTGTGGATGTGTGCAGGCATTTTTTTTTTTTTCCACACCAATAGTATGTTGCGGAAGCAATGCTGCATAATTTGGAACAGTGCATTCAGACCTGTTTTATGTTTGTGAATGATCTAATGAGGATATTGGTCATGTGTTAAATTTGAAAATTAAACAGCTGCTTGAAATTGGTACTTGTATTCTGCGTTCACAAATCTCAAATGACAGATTGAAAGTTCATATATGATTTTTTTTTGTTCATTTGCTTTGTTTTCGTTGTTGTTGGTCTTGGTATTTCTTGTTGCTCTTGCTTCCCCCCCGCCTGCTCCTTATGTCCATGTAGTTTAGGATTTGTTTTAATGTCTTGTTTTATGCTTATTCCAAGTCTTAAGTTTTAAGGGTATGATTTCATTAAATTGTTTTAATTAAAAGAAACTTTTGGACAAATTGTATATACTGCATGCTGAGTAAATCCTGGGGAAAACACAAGTTCATTTCTAAATTTTTACTTTTAACTCTAAATCCCCTTGAAAGTATAGACATAAAAGTGTTGTCAAAAAGTGGAAGGGAAATAAAGATTTGAATTCACTGGTACACCCCAGTAATGAAATTGTAACCAACAAGACAAGATCTGAAAACACTGACAGCTTAAACATAAACGCATAGAGTCTTATTATGTTTTTTGCCAGATCATTAATACCTTATCATCAGGATTGTTGTTGATCTCATCTGCTTAGCATCCCTTAGTTTGATGACTTCATCAACAAAATTTTCATCCCTGCAGTCTGCTTGGCACATTTTTGCCTATTTTGTGTCTGTCTTTGTTTTTTCCAAGTGTGAAGGTGGTGTATAATAGTTGCATTTCATTATTGTAGCACAAAACTTTGTGCAGTGTTCAAAAAGAAAAAAAAGAAAGAAATTAATGAGAGTGAACGTTTGAAAAGGTGAAAAGATGCTTGATAGAACCTGTTTTGTTTCAGTATCAATATGCTTGAAAAGAAACTACTTATGAAGTGCCTTTTTTTTTTTTCCTCAATGAGGTAGTTAAACGAGAAAGAGTTGGTTTTGAATGTGTGCTGGACATCTAGAGAGCTTTGTTAGCCCAGCAGATGGAATGTGTCTGGAGTACAGCCGTTGTGCAGGTTAAAGGTTATGTCCAAAATGAATTGATAGGATCTCTTTAATCGAGCGGATGGTGTCTGTATTATGCAGGAGCACAGTAATGTGTGACTTTGTCGTAAACGGGAGGAAATGAAAGTTTGCATTATCAGTTATAAGTACAGAAATTGAATTACTGATGTTCATCCTTTGCCGTACGTCGAGAATACTAGATGACCGATTGTGGTGATTTTCACCTGACAACCAAGTCAGTTTAAAAAAAAAAAAAAATTTAAGATGTATCTCCACAAAATTTTATACCTTTGTCAGTAAAGGATGACCTCAGATCTATTCGCAAAAAATGTTGGCTTTTGTCAATAAACAAAGGAGAAAAGGTAAAAGGAGAATGTTTGGGGGTCTTGATAAACCTTTCATCTCAAAGAAGAAACCTTGAGCGCCGTACGTCGTGGGTCTGGCCAGACCCCATGCTTTGTTTTAAAAAAATAAATAAATTAATAAATAAAAACAGAATCTGTACCTTGTCCAAGTGCCCAGTATCCTGCGATGTGCTGGCAGAGGTCACTTTTTCACAAGCATTGGAGTGCTAGGCATGGACATGTAGCCATGTATCTTGAGTGTGAACTTCCAAAATGCATGTATGCATACAGTCATGCACAGCACATCTGTTTATCCACCCGCTCTTTCTTTCACAAGTTTTACAGCCCTGAAGGGGCTGTGTGGTAGGCAGGGCTGTAACAAATAAAATTTCTCTGAATAACCAGTCGCTGTGGCGCAGTGATAAGCATTGCAGACCCATGGCTGGGAGGTCATGGGTTTGATTCCCATCAGAGCCATGTGGGATTTTTCTGCCCTGACCAGCTCCTGCCCAGAGTTTAGTTTGCTATGGGCTCAGTTTGGAAGACTGGGACCACACAGTCAGGTTTCATCCTCTAAACGGATGTGTCTCTGAGAGTGTTACTAAAGTTTCCTGAACAACATTGCAGGTGTCTGTTTCTTGAGCCTGATTGACAGCAGGATATATTATGAAAGTGGGCATAGAATACAGCCCTGTCATGTAGTCTCTTCCCAGAATGGGTATTCGTTGCATCATCATCCTCATCCTCATTCACTTAGATCAACTTTTTTTTTTTTTTTTTTAAGTCAAATTCTGTGGCCCTTAATGCCATTCTCTCATGGTGACCTCACTTTCAGTGTCCTGTCCACATCTGTGGCCTTGGTTTGGTTCCATTGGGGTCACCAGTCTTGGCAAATTCATGGAGGTTGTCATTGAACAGACGTGGTGGTGCCCTCTGGAGGGAGAGTTCGCACACCCTGGCTCTGCAACAAAGCAGTTATTGTCATCAGTAGGGGGCTCAGTAGGTAGTCTCCTGCATACGTAAAATCAGAACAGGCACCACTGAACACCATCAAAGTGAATCAACGGCAGTGCAATGTCTCAGGTGTTTTTTTCTTGACGACTTGACACTGACTGCTCCCTGTGGATTGTCATTGCTCGGGCTGTGGGAGGTTGGGCTGTAGCTGTGGACAGGGTGTCTGAACAAGTGGCATGGGTGCGTTGCCACTGAGGTGGCACAGAAAATGGACAAACAGCAAAAAAAGAAGAAAGAAAAAAAAAAAAACAACAAAAAAACACCCCTGTGAATCACAATTACACGCTCACACACAGAGGCACATCAAAAGCACACATACAGTGCTCTTTCTCTCTTACCGTTACACTGTGATTTAGACTGACTAAATTACTAGTATGTGCTCACACATGTAGATACATCACAAGTACACATACAGTACTCCTTTTCTCTCTCACTCATTAGATGTTCATGAATTCAGAGATGAATGTGTAGGTACACACACACACTCACTCATGCATATACAGGCATGCATATGTATGTATGCTGTATGCGCTCTAATTTGCACACACATATTCATGGATACACACCAACAACTTCAACAGTAACAAGGAAGAGTAACACCCCCCCCCCCCCCACACACACACACACACATACACGCACGCGCCCCACACATACACACAATACATGCATACATACATCACTCACACACACATATACACATACATTCACTCACACACAGGCACATGCACACACAGACAATGAGAGGCACATTTACACTATAATGACACTCCGTCAGTGACTCACATGGCAATTTGTTTGAGCACCAAAGCTTGCAAGTGGCATAATGCTGAAAACTGAGCTGTTCATTGTGGAAAAAAGTGTGGAAGCAAGTGTTGTTGGACTTTTCACATGACCACTGACACCAGAACAAAACAGAAAGCTGAACCGCTTGCATAGAAGCTTAATACATTCATTATCATTTACACTCCTCATGAAATTTCTGAACATCACTTACACTGCACATATGCTGCTGTTAAAAGAAGACTACTTTTCATTCCATGCTTGAAAATCTGTGACGAAGTATCTTGGGCCTGTATGCACCCATGATAAATGACAAAATTTAGTTCAGTTAGATTTTTTTTTTTTTTTAAAGCATGGGTCCCTAGAGCCTCAGACCTTGTGGAAAGGCTTTATTCTTTCACAAATGGCATGGGTTCTGGAGAATCTTGATGTACAAGGCTTTAATCTTTTGCAGAAGAGCATGGGTTCATGGAGACCCACAATGTACGGCAGGGTTTTATTTTTCACATAAAGATGGGTCCTTGAAGACAAATGATGTATTATATGGCATGCAACATTTTAAGGCGACGTACGGTGAAGGTTAAGTGGAGGTCCATTTTCTTCTCGGCCAGATGCCAACAAGGTTTCATCTTATGGCGCAGGTTATGTTGGAGAACAAAACCTCGACCACATGCACACCTCCAGAAGCAGTGCCTCTTCAAGACTTCAAGATCCCCCTCCGGAACCTACTCACTACCTGCAGAATATTCCCTGGAGGGGGCAGAAAAATCTGCCACAGAGACGCTGTAAAATATGCAAGGAAAAGGGTGTTCGTCAGATGAGCTGTTTTTTCTGCCACGATGTCCACAGCAACCTGCATTTTGCCGTATCCGAGACTGTTTTGTTAATTATCACCAGGCAATGGGTTACCAGTTTTGCTACCTTTTCCAGTTTCACAGGTTTGAGACTGCATGATGATGATGAGTCGTAGCAGTGTGCCTAATACTCTCCAAAGTCATTAGGTCAATGTGTAATGTGCCGGAACTGGAGCAAAAATGGAAGCAAAAGGAGTGATTATCAGAGCCCAAATAGTGTTGTGTCTGTGAGTTAGTTTTGATCACATGATGTGCAAATATGATATATGATCTGAGGTTTTCTGAGTCTCTGTGGTTAGTTTTCCTGATCAAAAATCAAATGTTTCTCAAGTTGTGACATTTTTTGCTAGCTCATTTAGTTTAGTAATAAGGAAGTGGAACTCTGTGCAAGAAAATAGTCATCAGTGCACTTACTGTTTTACCAGAAATTAAGGTAATTTTGCCAAAATTTAGTAGTCACTCAACTTGCACGCAAAATCATTGCATCAGATGTTGACAGTTTTATAGACATAATTATGTGCGTGTTGCACCATCTGTTTCGCATTATGTAGACCTAAGCACAGTATCAGTATACCGACTCGTTTTAAAGTAATCATAATTTCTGTTGAAGTATTCCTACTGCCCCTGCCCAGACACGAGTTTAAACCCCAGTTGCTTTCCATTGTAAGAAGTAGGAAGCTTCCCACTGCCCCCACCCCTCCCCCCCCACACACACACCTATACACACTTTTCCCTCGACAGTCCAACTTGTAATCACCATCCAAAACTTTCAGTGACAGAATCAAAAGCTGTTCAACATTTCTTCTTCAGTCCATGTTGGTTTTCAGTTCTGTGAAACCCACTGGTTTGGTCAAGGCATGGAAACAGGGAAATTGGATCAGCATGACAGTTTAATTCGGGGGGGGGGGGGGGGGGGGGGCTCAAAAGGGTGGCCGTTAGAACTCGGTTTTTAGAATAGGAGAAGAAAAAGAAACACCCGAAGGTGCTGGAAGGACCCAGAGAAGCACTGTCTTCACCTGCCTTGCAGGTGAAGACAGTGCTTCTTTGGGTCCTCCCCAGTACTTGCAGGTGAAGACAGTGCTTCTCTGGGTCCTCCCAAGCACCTTCAGGTGTTTCTTTTTCTTCTTAGAATAGATAGGTATTTCACAGTTCCATTCAAAATGGTGAATGCAAAGAATAGATAGGTATTTCACAGTTCCATTCAAAATGGTGAATGCTTATTGAGCAAATCATGGAGATTTTTTTTTTTAAGTGCCTCAGGTCAACTTTACGCAGACTGACTTAAAGAATTCTCAGGAAAAAAGAACTTGTTTTGGAGTCTCTGATTTGGATACTTTGCTGGCTTCTCTTTCTCTCTTCCCATTCACCATATTCTCCTCCCTCCTGTCAGTGTTTTCTCTTTTCAAAAAAATTGTTCATTTTATAAAACCAGTTTGTAAGTCTGTACTAAACGACATGCAGAGAAGGGTCAGTCATAACAAGATGCAAAGTTTGTTGATACCCAGTTTAGGAAAAGTGACATAAACAGGAATAGAACTGTAGTTGGAGAAGAAAAAAAGTTCTTGAAGAGAGAGACTGTTATTCATATCAAAATAGAGATATATCCTTTGCTGACAAAGTAATTGCCAGTATTAGATAAAAGTATTGAAGATTTAAGGTGAATAGCTTGTTGTGAAAAGTTTATTAATTGTGGAAAGCATGATGCTTGAGTATCGGATGCCGTCAATATAACCCATGGGTGTGACATAGGTGTCTTGTCAAAATTGTATGTTTTATTATTTATTTGCTACTATAACATTTTTCTCTTTTCAAAATGAACCTTTGCTTGTGCTATTGCAGACTGGAAAATACCAGTCTGATGTGTAACCACACCTGTGAATACATGAATCCAGTTTCCCAGATGAATGCAAGTTCCTTTAACTCATTCCCCTCTGATGTCCGCGATAGCAGACGTTCCATGCACACCAGTTTCTCTCTGACATCCGCTATATCGGATCCCGCATTAGTATGTTTTTAGAGCCAACATCATGCTGAGTCATGAAAATGAAAGTGTGTTATGTTATATCCTCATTATCACAGAATAACCTTTCACAGCTGCTTTTGCCATGTCATGCTGTGTTAGCTGACCATTGAGCTGTTTTTACACAAGCCCAGTCCTTTCTTTGGAGTGGGATCACAATGTCGTCTCAGCCTACGAGTGGTGTCAGAAGCAGACAAGGAACACGTGTTTACAGTTTATGTGAAAGTGTTGAATGGTTCAAACTGAGGATCAGATATTGAAGACGATGATGAAGAGAGTGAAAGTGCATCGGAAAGTGAACATGGCAATGTTCAGGAGAGAGAGCTGTGGGTGAGGTGAGTGATACAGATAGTGAAGGTCGCGAGGCTTGAGACAATGCATATACAAATGAACCACTGACAGACCAGAGTGGGAAAGAATTAATCCGGTTCATGACGAGAGACTGGCATGGAGATTTTTCTTTTCTTCTATCAGTGCCTCCATACAAAGGCCAGCAAACACATGGACTGAAGTTACAAGGTATGACTGACCATGACCCTTTGGATTTCATTGAACAGATCTTGGAGAATGGGATCATGGCACATGTTGGAGAAACAAATTAGCTGCCATGGCAAAGTGGTTAACGTCGCGGTCTCCCAGCTGGGAGGTCATGGGGTTCAAATCCCATCAGAGTCATGGGGGTTTTTCTGCCCCAACCGGCTGCTACCCAGAGTTGAGTTTGCTGCGGACTCAGTTGGGAAGACTGGGACTACACAGTCGAGTTTCATCCATTTCATGGATGCCTTTTTGAGAGTGTTGCTCAGATTCCTGACCAACACTGCAGGTGCCTGTATCTCTCGGGCCTGGTTGACACCGGGATATAGTATGAAAGGAAGTGTAGAGTACAGCCTTGTCACGTAGTCTCTGACTGAAATGGAAATCTGTAGCATTGTCTTAATCATCCTCATTCTCATCGATCAGCATGAAAAAAGAAAAGAAAAAAATGTTGGAGAAACAAACGGATATGCTGCTTAAAGCATTTGTGCAAAAGGAGCACTTTCTGCAAATAGCCTGTTTCGGAAATGGACAGGAACAACAGTGAATGAGATGACAGGGTTTTTGCTATTCTTGTTCACATGGGTCTGTCCTACAAACCAGAGGTGTCTGACTGCTGGTCAACAAACCCAGTCCTGTGCAGCTCATTTGCCCCCAACGTTATGTCCCATGATAGATTTGTCCTTCTGCTCATGAGCAATGATGAAGATTACATTCCCTGGGGAAGAGAAGACCACAATCTTCTGCACAAAATCCAGCCTTTGTACACACATCTTCACAGTAAATTAAAGGAACTGTACATGCCTGAAGAAAACATATGCACTGATGAGGCAATCTGTTCATGGAAAGGAAAACTGAAGTTCAGAGCTTACCTGAAAGATAAGCCTGTGAAATGGGGCATCAGAGTCTATGAACTTTGTGAATCCTCCTCTGCTTAGGTTTTTGCCATTGAGATATTTGCTGCAGTACCAAACCTCTGCAAATGTTTTTGACGTTGAGATATTTGCTGCAATACGAAACCTCTGTATATGTTTTTGACTGTGAGATATTTGCTGCAATACCAAACGTCGGCAACAAACCACTGGATGTGGCAGTGAGGCTTGCAGTCCCCTCTTGGATGAAGGCCGGTCAGTTTCTTGCAGTCCCTCCTGGATGACGGCTGGTCGGTTTATGTGGACAATTATTACTGTTGTCCCGAACTGGCCCAGCGGCTGGTGCAGCGCAACACCAACTGTGTTGGAACGGTGTGACCCAACAGGAGAGGCTTACCCAAGCAGCTTGTAGTTGCTGTTGTGCCACGTGGCCAGGTCCATGCTTTACGCCAAGGTATTTAGTCATTATTATTTACTGTGTGTGTGTGTGTGTGTGGTGTGAGTGTGATGTGTGCGTGTGTACAACATGTATGTACAGGTGTGAGTGTGCACACACTGCGTGTGTGTGTGTGTGAGTGTGTAAGTGAACTAGTGTGTGTGTGTGTGTGTGTGTGTGTGTGTGTGTGTGTGTGTGTGTGTTTCTTTTTCAAGTCTGTGCATGTACAGATATGATGAACTTGACAAAAAAAAATTTTTTTTTTTTTTACTGACAGGAAGAAGATTGAGTAAAATTGAGATTTTGATTATGATCCTGTTGTTTATTGAGACTGAGATTATGATCCTGTTGTTTTGTTTATTTTAGGAGCCGTGGGTGTCCTGAAGAGGATGGACAAGAACGCTGTCCATTTGACCACCACCACCAAAATAGATCCAGCTGAAATGTGCAGGAGGGGAGGGGGGGCTCACCACACAGACAGGCAGGAAGATGAAGCCCAAAGCTGTCCAGGACTACATAGTCAATATGGCAGGAGTTGACCACAGTGACCAGCTCATGGCCTGTATAATTGGAAACGATGAAGTGATGGAGAAGTTATCCTTTATCTCTTCACATTGTCACTGAGTCAGGCATCCATACTCTCGTGACTTGTACCAGAGAACTCAGGGCTACCCGAAATACCTCTGAAGAAATTCATTGTCTCTGTTGGCAATGCCTTAGGTATCCAGTACTATGTCGGTGTTGCTGCTGCCCAACCTGCTGCTGTGCCTCTGGCTCAGCCTCCAGCCCATCCACCTGCCCAACTTGCTGCCCAGCCTCTGCTGCTCTGACTCCGGCCCAACACCTGCCCAGCTACCTGCCCAGCCTCCTGCTCTGCCCCCGGCCCCACCACCTGCCCAGTCTGCTGCCCAGCCTGACCCTTCTTGCCCTCCAGAACAAGATCCCGTATCATCACAGGCTCGACTTAAAGGTGTACATTTTCAACTGTCCTTCCTCCAACTCCGAGTGGAAAAAAGAATTTCCGGAAGTGTCATGTGTGCACTGCTAGAAGTAAACGACACCGAGGTGTAAAACTGCGGCAGAGTGCAAACTGGTGTGACAAGTGTTGTGTTACCCTGTGTAACAAGTTGTGCCAGGGAAAAGACATCACATGTTTTCAAGTTTATCACACTATAAAAGACTATGTAGGTTATTAGAAGGTTGCGACTTGTTGGCAGACTAAAGCTGTTTTCAAGGCCAATTCTTGTTCTAGTCAGCAGCATATGATTGGTGTTTGTTCATTTTTGAGACTGTGGAAACTTTCAAGTGGTCATTGTGTACATGCTACCCAGCATATTCAGTGAGATTTATGTGGGAAAAGCCTTTTTTTCAAGAAAAGCGTAGGTTCACACCTGTTTATATATTTCCAACTAACCTCATCATGAAAGATGCCCCATCTCCTTCCAGTGGCTTGCAGAGCACTGAATAATCGAGACTTTCTAAATTATGTACTTCGTTTATACAGGTACACAGTTATTATGTGTCAAAATTTCAAGAGTGTATGTGTAGCCATTGTTGTTTTTTTTTTCCAGTGCGAAACAGTTACCCACTCTTGTGAAGAATGCTGAACAACAAACTACAAAATGTCATATTTTATTGATTTTAGTTCTTTTGCTTTGCAAAGAAAACTGTCAAAAACTGTCAGGTAGCTATTCTTTATACTCTACTGGGTTTCTCAAATGGATTTTTGAAGGAAATGGGCCTTCTTTCAACAGCAGAGAATATTTCACTTTTATGCCTTGATTTCACTAAATATGAAAAATAACATTGTCTTCATTCGTGTACAAAAAGAGTATGCTTATGCATGCTACAGCTTTGAAACTTTGTACTGACCATATTCAGTCAAACATGTGCACAAATGCCCAGTGTACAGAGGAATGATGAATTTCATATCAATTTCGCCAGTAAGGAGTGAGTTAATTTAAGTGCACATGTAGTGTGGAATTAATGTGTTAAAAAAACAGGATGGCTTTTGATTTATCTGGTGCAGCTTATGTCGCATGTCAGGTGAATGTGTGGTTGTATTTGTTTGTATGCTTGATATGTGTGTGTAGATCAGTTTTTACTTACTTTCTTTTGATTTTGCATTAGATAACTGTATTAGTGAGCATTGTTTTTCATCGTCCATAGTATAGGCAGTTTGTAATATGATTTCAATTTAAGTCTGTGTTATATACTTTCATATATGTATTCCGATTTTCTTTGGAAATGCAAATTTCAATTGTGACACCTCCCCCCCCCCCCCCCAACCCCCCGTCCACCCCATCCTCAACTTTGTGCGTTCATCAACTGTGTGCATTTCTCTCTTATTTAGTGAATGTTCCACAGTCCCGGAGTGCATGAATTTGATCCCAGTGTGTGTGTGTATGTGTGTGTGTGTGTGTGTGTGTGTGTGTGTGTGTGTGTGTGTGTGTGTGTGTGCATGAGCATGCCTGATCTGCCTTTTTTTTTTTTTTTTTTTTTTTTTTTGTATTGAAAACAAGTTGCCATAATTCAAAAGCATATTTTATAGCATATGAACATATTCAATAAGTACATTTCATAACAGAAATGGTATTTTTCCGCATGTACAAGTTGACATAATTCAAAAGCATGTATTATAGCATATGAACACATTCAGTAAGTACATTTCATACCAGAAGATTTTTTTTTCCCTCACATGGACATGTATATCTGTGTGTAATGATTTTGTGGATCATTTCTAGATGTTTTTTTTTTTTTTTTTTTTCAAGCTGTCCGAAAAAAGCAGAAAATTTCCAGTCTTCCAATTGCAGACGTCAAAGTAAATAGTTCTCATTTAGTTTTGTTCTGTTGATTCTTTCAAGTATTAGAACTACTAAAAAAAATTGTTGTTCTGTCGATTCTTTCAAGTATTAACACTCCAGAATTTTTAGTAGCAACCAGCTCAAAATGAAGTGAAAGTGAAAAGAAGATAGTTAGACTTGGTAGCTTGGGGGAACAAAAAAAAAAAAAAAAAAAAAGTCATATGACTTTGAAGGGAAGACAATATGAGCGATGCATTTCGTTGTAGGTCCTTCAGAAGGGAGGTGCAGCGTGGCATTGCGCCGAAGCAAGGGATGGTCATTTCAGTCTAAGTAAACTGATCTTGGCTGCAGATGATGCAGATGAATACCTCCAAAACTGGGGAATTGCCCCTCAGGTGGAGAGCTGCTTCTGTATGTTGGCATTTCATTTGCAGCTGACAGGCAAGGCTCAAAAGCCAAAACAAAATGGTGATTGTTTGCTTTTGTGCCATCAGCATGCAGTGTTGGCTGTTTGTTAGCCAGAACAAGATATTCATTGTTTGCTTTTCTGTCAGCACACAGTGTTGGCCATTTGGTTAGCCAGAACAAAATATTCATTGTTTGCTTTTGTGCAAGATCACAGTGTTGCTTATTTGTTTAGTCGGAACAAAATTGGCCATTGTTTGCCTTGGTGGAAGCACACAGTGTTGGAGAGTTGTGAAAGAGAGAGTGAATCAGAACATCTTTCTTCCTTGATTTCAGTGTTCCAATTTTTTTTTTTTTTTTTTTTTTTTTTTTTTTTCCCACCCATCCTTCTGAAGTCTTAAATATAAAATTTTCTTATCCTTCCCAAACCCTAATTTGAGCTGGCTGCTGAAGGCACCAAAGTGGAGCTGATAACTGGAAAGAATTCATGAAAAAGGCTGCTGGACATTAGTTCCTTTCACACACTATTCTATCATATCTGGTAGGATGCATTGGACTTGCAGACCACTGTGAGTCCCTAGCCTGCAGGGCCTGGTACTTTGATATTTTTCCTCTCTTCATAAGGAAGACTTGTCCATACAGGAAGAAGAATTCATGATGATGAAACATACAACACATGAAATAGAATTTAGCCAAGAGCAGTGGAAATCAGGCTTGAAACTTCTTTCTTATTTGAAAATAATTTCTTAGGCTAGAAAGAAGTCAATGAGGAGTTCTTAGCAGAGACAGTCATCATTGTTTTTCAGAAAACATGCTTCCCATGTGTCTTTGACATGCCTTACTCTAGTTACAGTTTGAGAGTTTATAATGCCAAGAGAGGTACTTTAGTTGGAAGCAGATTTTCAAGTAACAAGGTGTGTACGATATTCCTTTTTTTTTTTTTTTTTTTTAAGATGATTATCGTTCTATCTGGAAGTCACATTCGCAGGAAACTGGATAAAAAGAAAATTGTATAGTCTAAGAAATTGGGAAAGAAAGTACTCACCGTCATGGAGCACAGAAAAATATATCACAGGAAAGTAGTTTCTTATAGATAACAGCTTATGGTTCACTGCAGAAGGACCTTCACTAAAGTCTGCTTCCGGTGAGTACATTTTCTTTCTCCTTTTCAGTTCATTTAAAGTTAGCCTAGAATTACTTTGATTTCACAAAAAGTATATGTACATAGCATTGCACAACTTGCTGTATTCTGAATGGTGATAGAATAAAAATGCTGATTGATTGTTTGGCAATTTCTCTCTTTCTCAGTTGCTAGTTTGTTGTTTGTCTTATACTGTTAAGTTTTTATTTGCTGCAGCTTCCACATAAAGGTAGTATGAACAGTGCATCAGGTTCTGAAAACTTCAGAAGACACACTAGTGGTTCATAAAAGTGTATATGTCCTGACTGGAAACTCCTGTGCATTGTAAACACTTATGCAGAAAATATCCCATGAAAGGTATACAGTACAGCACATTTGCGAAGTGTTGAGGGGTCCAGAATAAGGAGCTTCCTACTACCACTTTTATGTGTCTAGATTTGGATCAGCTTCTGTTGGTGATGTCTGTTATTGTAGGTGGCTGCTTTTTTTCAAAGGACTCTGTCTAAAGACTATGATACTACTTGTTATGCTTTTCTTGAATAAAACTGAAGTGTAGTGTGAAAATTTTGTTGTTGTTCTTTCAGTGTTTGAAATGCTAGAGGGGATTTACAAAGGAAGCTTTCATTGCTTCCATTAACATGCTTTATATGACATTGTGGGTACATGAAAGTGTGATTAACTTCTCTTTTATGGAATGCATTCTTTACCCATACATATATTTAGTAGTCTGGAGAAGGCAACATCACAGGTATTGCGTTGTACAAACATGTTTCAGTGTATAACAAAATTCTAGAATTGTCACACTGTCAGAAGTTATTTAGGTCACAGCTGTACCTGTGTATTTGAGAACACATATAAGCTTTCATAAAATACAGTAATTGTAAGCTTTAGACATAGATACATCATCATCCCAGTGCCAAACGCCTTAGGAACGAACACACCATCATCGATTACGTGGACCTGATTTTTTGATAATCAAGTTACGATTTCCTTTTGATCTTACATACTTGTTTCCTGGCTGCACTAACATTTCCACTGTTGTACATCAGTGAGAGTATTTCTTTGGATGATTTTGTGGTTCTCTAGCCTTGTTTTTGCTTTGTTTTTAAATTGATGTTACAGCTTTGTTTTTCACCATGCTGCAGGGCTGAATATTAACCATTGACTGACTGCCAGCTTTAAGTGAAGGTCATTCAGAACTTTTTCAGTTGAACAAATGAAAGTTTAACAAGTAAACTTCTATTCCTCATTTTGTGATTCTGATTATTGGTGCGCCAGCTGCCAGAAAGTTTAAGAGCTAACAACCTTTTTGAGTTAGACTGCCAACAGGCCCAGCAGTATGCAGAGAGAGAGAGAGAGAGTTGTGTTACAGCTCTAAGGTGACTAGCCAGTGGTCGATGTTTTTCCTTAGACAGTCGTACTTCAGCTTAATTATATCTGCTAGGTCTGGTTGGATGGAGATAATTCTGTTTGGAACATGAGACAGCTGGTTTTCAACTTCATGCTCACACACTTTCAGTTTGGCAATGGTCTTAATTATATGATTCACTCAGAACCAAAAATATTTCCTAGTTCTTTCATGTGTGTCTGTGCACATGTATGTGTGACTCCAGTGGAGGTATATATCTGAAATTGGGACAGTGACATGACTGAGCAAGTGACAAAGGAAGTTACTGTTAAACCCTTTGCTGGTGACAAAAATAAAGGATAATCTGCTTTGAATTGAGATCAAGAACTAGGGAAATAAGTCGCTCAGTATTTTGTATTTTGATGAAAGAATAAAATTGTAACAGTATTCTGTCAGTTTCCAATATCTAAGTGATATAGTTTTACTAACTACTTCCAATTTCGTTTTTTAGAACTAATTCTAATCTTTTTAGAAAACCAATCCATATAAATGTGCAGTATCACATCTTTCAAAAACATGGATGCTATAAGTTGCATTTGAATTTACATACTCACTTTACATAGCAAAAAAAAAAAAGAAAAAAAAAAAACCTGAAGAAGAAGAAGGAAACGAACAAAATGTTGAATGTGTGTGTCTTGTTAATTACATTTTGTCCTCCAAACTATTTGCTACTCTTGCCTGCATCTCCAGGTGTTTACCACATGCAGGATCCCTTCTCTTTTATTATGACCCTCTCATCCTTTCTCTGCCTGCAGTGTTATTTTACTTTCGTAGAGAAGACTAGAAAAAGGTAGTATGATCCCAATATTCTTGATGAAAACCAGACATGTTAATGAACATTTTAACAATAAAAACAAAAGATTTACTCACTTTTGTGAGTGTGTGTGTGTATTCATCATTTGTTTTCCTTCAGACTTTCCGTCTCTGTTTTCCTGCCTCTGTCTTTCTCAGAAAGAAAGAGAAGGTCTGTTCTGTTTAGAATAGAATAAGTAATGGGAGTGTTACCCAGATTTAAACAAAGCTCAGTTCAAGGACTTGGAATGTGGAAGTTTCATATCTGTTTTGCAAGCATTTGCAGTAGATTCCTTTCTGTCCCATCTGAAATGGAGACTTGTATGTGTTGTAAGATTTGTATGTGGTATGAAAACTGAATGTTGCTTTGGCTTTTTGCCCATCTTCCCAAAGAAGCTTGCAATTGATACTAGTGTGTAAAAGTATTTTCCTTTGGCCAAATTGGAAATCTTGCATATTGTGATTTTCCGCTAAGGTATGAAGTGTATTTCTGAAGTAAATGTTTGCAGTATTCACTTTGTTCCAGATGTCACAGTTGAAGGGGAGAAAAGAAAGGCTGAAGTGGAGATGGTGCAGCGATATGTGCAGACTCCGTATACTCGTCTTAGACCTGTGAAAGGTAAAAGTTGGGCCAAGAACAGTTCAAAGGCAAGTCCGCATAAAAGAACCAAAGCCAGTCCTGTTGCAGAGAAACTGCAAGAAGATCAACAAAATCAAAGCCTCATGACAAAAGCCACTACTTGGAGTACACAGTTGAAGATATGAATGAAGCCATTGAACTGATTCATGGAGGGATGTCTGTAATTGATGCAGCATATAAGTATGGAATCCCTCGAGCCACACTGTTTAACCGTTCTAGGGATGGCTGCAAAACGCACAGTGGTCGTTGTTCAGAAGTATTCTTGCGTACACATGTCGGAACCGAGTTGACCAAGAAAAGGTTCAAGTCAACTTACACACCCAAGACCATGGAGGAAGCAATTGAGTCTATCCATAAGGGTATGCCTGTCATTGATGCAGCCATCTTGTATGACATCCCCAGAGCAAGCCTGTTTATCAGATCAGGAAAAGGATGCCCAACCCATAAAGGACGATGTTCCACAGTGGCCAACAATGGGAAACTAAAAAGAACCAAAGTTTCACGATTCAGGTACCTGCAGCTTATGGAAGAAAAGAACTCCGGTAAAACAACTACTAGCTCCTCAAAAGGAAGTCCAGGAAAAAAGGGTGCCAAAGCATCAGGCACAAACGTTGAAAAGATTTCACCAGTCCCAGATGAATATAATCCACAAGTGAAGTTACTGAAAATACCAGTCACAAGAACTGCTCAACGAGATACAAAAAAAGGAAGTAATGAAGTTGAAAAGATGCTAGCATCAGAATTGAAGATTGTTGAGACGGGAGCATCAGAGCCTTTCTTTGAAATGAGTACATCTGAAGCAGTTGGTGAAACAATCTCATATGAACCAATCTTTGAAACGAGCCCATCAGAAATTCCAGAACCATCCATTGAAATTGATATATCGGAGTCGGTGGAACCAGATCTTGAGATGAATGAATCGGAACCATCAGAGCCAGTCTTTGAAACTCTATCTGGCTCTCTGTTGTGAAAATAGAGAAAACTTATGGTCATGCTTAGTTGCATACTATTGATTTGATGTGCTGGTTCTTGCAAAGGGATGATTTGAACGTGAACCAAGTTTCATCGAAAGATTTTACACAGTAATTTTAGTATGATTTTATTTGGTGAAGGCTTGCTTTAGATAATGCTGTGACTGATCTGTAACTTGCATAAATCACAGCTGATTCTGTTAACAATACCACAGAACACACTGCTTATGATATATTAGCTCAATCAGGGCTTGTTATGCCATCTTGTAAGACATTCCTTCAACACATCTGATCAAAAAAAAGTGTTACGACATGTTATTACTACAGCTTTCTGCCTGTTAATAAGTTCCCGATGAAAGGTTTTTGTGTGTGCGTGCGTGTGTTTTAGTTGGGGGGGGGGGGGAGATACTACAGCTTTCTGCCTGTTATTAAGTTCATGGAATATAGGATGTGTTTTTTTTCTTTTTCTTTTTTTTTTTTCCATTTTTTCCCTTTCTCTCTCTCTCTCTCTCTCTCTCTCTCTCTCTCTCTCTCTCTCTCAGCACACATGCATAGATATGCACAGGATAACAGTTGAGTGTTTCATTTAAAAATTAGATGCATTTTAAGAGTTGTATGAATGATAAGTTACTAGGGGTTAGTAACAGTAATATTTTTGCTGAGATCCAGTCAGTCTTCTTCTGCTACCTGACAGCTCTTTGAATTCTACAAGTTCTGAACAAACAGCTGTAATAAACTCCAAGCTAGACTTGATTATTACCAACTATCACATCGGGGGCAAGCAAGTGCTGGTTTTGCTTTTAACATGTTAATGTGAAGTGTATCATGTCGGGACTAGAGAAAGGGTTTTTTTTTTTTTTTTTTTTTTTTTTTTTTTATTTTTTTTTTTATTTTAATTCCTTTTTCTGTTGTCTTTCATGTTAGAGGAGTTGTGGAGAGGGAAAAAAAGGTGTTAGTGTGATATATATAAGCAGGTAACTTTTTTTCAATGCTTAGGTCTTTTTGATATTTCATGTTTCAACTGTGGTTGATCCACGTTTCATTTTGTGTATAGTAATAGCTCTGATGTTTATATTCACCTTTTATTTGTAGCAGTGTTACAAATTGGCCTTTATCATGCATAATGGCATATTAGTGTTTTGTTTCTGATTGTAATTGTGACTTGTATTTGATATAGAGGTCACAGCTTTTTGTATTTGCATAGAATCCTCTTTTTTTTGTAGAGTTGCAGTTTTCTTTATTGTGATGTTTTACCTTTCCTGTACTCCAGATTATGCCTATCATGCAGGCAGTACAGTAATACAGGCATGTTTTCATCTCCATTTCACAAAGGATGAGAGCTAGGAGATAGCAATTGGTCCAGATAAACAGAAAATGGTACTTGAGTATGTACATCTACAAGAGAGAAAATTTATGAAGGAGTTGTGCAGTATAAAGAACCGGGGAAGGTTGGAGAAACTGTGGAACCCATTCTAAGGTCTTGATATTCTGGAAAGAGGTGGGGGGGGGTGAACACACATGCACACCCACGCACTGACCAAAATTCGTATTGTGAGAGTTTGTAAACATTGATGAGTCTTAAAAAGTTTTTTTGTTGTTGTTGTGAAAGTAAATTCAGTTCCAGGTAGGAATTCAAAAACACTACATGACCTTTAAAGGTACTCAGAGATGCTTAATAACTTAGACACTGCAAGTAATAGCATGATGAGTGAATTTTGTTTATATTGATCAAAATGGATAGCTACTTTTCTGAAAGAAAGGTATGCTGAAACACAAATGTTTTTGTTTTTAGTGTGACATATATATGGACCTGGAAATGTAGTCCTAAATAGTTATATTGTAACCTTTTTTTTAGTATGAGTCATGTAATGATTCTCCACTTTTTGCCTTTTGTGTGTTTGTGTGTGCACATGTGCATTGGGCAGATACTGTGCCCTCAAGGAGAGTTTTTCTGCCATCAGAGGGTAAAAGTGCACTGGCTCTCCTGAGATGCTTGATAACAAAAAGAAGCAGGGGTTGCTTCTTCCTATAAGAAACTGGATGGAAAGAATGTGTAGTCAGTAAGATTTCCTATCAGTCTGCATGTTCTGTATGGGACAAAAGTTTAATGTTTCTTGTCAGTGTACCTGCAGTGTATCATCATCATCATCATATGTGACACATATTGAATGTTTCTTTTCAGTTTACTTGCTGTTTATAGGACTCTTTTTTTTTTTTTTTTTTTTGTCTCATGGTTGATTTGAGCAAGAAATGTTTATTCAGCTCGATCAGGAGAGGCGTAGTTGCCAACCCTGGCAAAATTTCAGGAATTATTTCCCTGATTTAGAAATTATTTTCCAAATCCTGAATTAGTGAGGAAAAAAAGAGGTTTTGCACTTTGTTAGAAAATATGGGCTTGAGGGGCCATTTTGGAAATGGGAAGGTAACATACTACGGAATAAATCCCAAATGATGTTACATGAATGTTGGAAATTATATGAATGGAAAATGTATTTTCTTTTTAACCCCACATTAGTCAACTGAGACATAAGGGGTTAGTTAGGTATGCAGTAAGTGGAAAGCCAATACCCACTTTTCACTTTACCCCTCCCCTTTCATCCCCTGCCTCCCGAATTTTGATTCTAGACGGTTGGCAACAATTGGAGAGGATTTTACATTTCTAGAAGGAAATCAAAAGTAGTAATTTGTACAGTGGTTTTGTTTGTGCGGTTTTGTTTTGTTTTCTTATAATGACTTGGGTGCTTTTTGGTTTGGGTAGGAATTTGTCTTTATTACCATTCTAAATGAGGATGCCAGAACCTGTGGGCTGTCAGGAAAATATGTACAATGGAAGGAAATTCTGTAATGGGTTCTCCCTTTCTTCACTTTCTTTCGTCTGTTCATCATTTTCTGTCTTTTCAGTCCACATTGTTTGACTCTGTGTGTGTGTGTGTGTGTGTGTGTTCCCATGTGCATCACTTTCTGTCAGTCATTCTATTGTTGATGATTTAAACCTTAATTCTATTGTATTTTTGAAGCACAGGAAATTTGAATTGTCATTTGATTTTTTTTTTTTTTCCATCTCTGTGTGACTTCTGTATACATTCTGTATATGTAAATGATTCTTTGCATTAACCTTCTTTATTCTTTTTTCAATCAATAGAATAGTATGGTTAGTGTATGGGGGCATACTTTAGGTGTGTGATTATGCGTAGATTTAAAAAAAGAAAAAAAAAGAAAAAGAAACGGGTGAGCCTGAAGAGGATTGGACTCTCTTGGATTCCATGGTGACTGTGTCTGTCAAAAGGGATTTCTATCCGGATGTCAGAATGACAGTGTCACATTGATCATGTGAGGGACCAAATGTGTAATCTTCTCACTTTGTCTCTAGACATCATTACACAACAAAGAAAGGAAAACTAATTCTACAGTTTGAGTAGGAATGAGATGCAACTTTCATTTAGCCAGTCAGTTTCTCTCTCTCTCTCTCTCTCTCTCTCTCTCTCTCTCTCTCTCTCTCTCTTTACGAGGAACAGAGAGAAAAAATCAATAGGACAGAAAGTTGTTTTTGGTTTGTTCAAATGGTCCGTCCAAAACATAAGTCTTTAAGTCAAAGTCCTAGAAATGCAGGAAATGTAGGAGGACAAGCATATTGTGTTTGAAGTTTATTTTCTGTTCTGAACACGTCTTAGGTCAGCTGCTTCAATAGCCCAATATATTTGGCTGGGTTATGACCACGTGGGAGGAAGGGGTGGGGCTTCACTGTTAAGGGAGGCCCTTTGTTAATTGAAAGTTTTGTACTTGTCGTTTCCTGTTTTCTGTCAGTTCTTTTGCCTTGTCCTTTTCCCCCTTTTGTTTTTCTGCCCTTATAAACCCATTCTCCTGTCTTTTTCCTTGAAACCTATCACACCTTTTCTGTTTCTGATCAGAATTTTTTATTTGACTTTGAATTGGTTTGTTTTGTAATCTGGTGAATAGGTAGGTAAAGTGTACAAATTGTTCAGAAGGGATGCTAGCTGTAGATTATGCAGTGTCTGTTTGCACATGCAGCTTTTTAAAGGTGGAGGGTTTGTTTGTTACATGCATTTGTGTGTGTGTGTGTGTGTTTTGGGAATAATAAAGGGAATGCCTAGGTATCAGACTATCAGGCTTGCCTTATCCATTGAAAGATGTTAGCAATTTACCTTCCGTATCAGTTTTTTTGTTTGTTTTTTTTAGTTTGTCAGTTTTGTTTTATGTTTTAAAGGCTGAAAATTTTGTCCATACATACTGACGGCCATGGAAAGGCTGTGTATAGGTGAGCTGGGCAATAATAGTAAATGCTTGAAGTCTGAAGTTTAATTGGTCTCAAGAAGTGGCTTCACAAGACTTAATAATTCACCCAAATAGCAGAGCCAAGTGACAGGAAAGAGGCTGGAAAAATTCCAGTCATTTTTTCTTCTCAGTGTTACCCCTTTGAATGTGTGTGGTGCAGATGAATCGGTTTTTAAAACAGCTTGTGCATTGGGATACCAAGTGCTCCTTATGCATTTTCGACTCAGCTGGTCATTCATGTTTTAGAGTGATGATATTGTGAAGAGCTTTTAAACTTGACTGATTGCACATGTACTCATGTTTGTGAACTAGAATATGGTGTAGCTTAACTCAGCTTCTCATGTTTGAAAATGATGTTACTGCATTATGTGTTTGACTCGGCTTGTCATTTGTGTTTGTGAATGGTGTTACTATATAGCTTGGTTGACATAGCTGTTGTCATGCTGTGAAATTGGTTATTGTGTAATTCATGTCCATTTGAATTTGGCTGGTGAGTGAAGTTTGTAAATAAGAAATCCCATCTTTGGTCTGAGCCAGAATTGGCAGAAGGTAGGAGAAATGGACCAGTCTTTTTAGATGGGACAGGAAGAGTGGCATGGAAAGGATATAGCATGCATAGCAGACCAGCCCTGTGTTTTAAATCTTGTGACCTTATTCATCTGTTTGCTGTACTTTCTTACATTGTTCTCTATAGAGAATGCATAGACCTTACTGTAGGGGGAATTCCATGTTGAAATTATCATGGCTTGAACAGAGTCACTGTGACCCCCAAAATATGGTCAAGGTCATTTCAAGAATATGACTGGTTGGTTGATTGGTTTTTGGTTTGCTTTGGTTGGTTGGTTTTTATTTTGCTTTAGTTTGTTTTGATTAGATAAAGATACATGACTATTCATAGACATGACACTGTATTATCAATGAAATTTGACAATGCTGTCTGATCTGGCATGAAGGTTGGTTAATGTCCAAGTGTAAATGTTTTGGCATAGCAACTGAAAAATGTCTGCATGGCTTGGTCATGATTGTGAGACAGGAAAAATCTTCATACAAGCATTTTTGTATACCATCTATAGTTTACTCTTTATGCTCTTTTGAATTTTCTAGAATTTATGTATGTCTGTTTATATGTACACAAATTGGCATACTTTTTATCAAGAAGAAAATGGATTATATTAAACTGATTTTTTTGACAATGTTTGTGTGTGTTGTGTGTGTGTGTGTGTGTGTGTGTGTGTGTGTGTGTGTGTGTGTGTTACACAATACCAGAAACCTTGAAAAAGAAATAGTGAAAAATCTTATTTTCATCAGCTTTGTCATAATCATCATCCTCAGCATCCATTGTAGTTTTAGCTTTTCTTCTGCTCTCCCTCTCTGTCCTTTCTGCTTTCTCTTTCGCTGAGGACAAAGAATGGATTTGATTAGATCTTTGTCCATAGTTTGGCAGTTTATTTGGGCATTATTTATGGTTAGGTTGTACTGTATCTGAAATAGGTGAGTTATTAAGTCTTGACTATTGTCATTAGAGAAAGATTGTTAGGCCATGAGACAAATAAACAATGGTAAAGTCTAATACTGTCTGAATGCAAAACTTGCGTAAATACTGATGTGTAACGGGACATAGGATAACATAAATACCACTATTTACCAGGACATAGGATAGGGAAAATGATATTGTATGCAAAATGCTGCTGCTTATAAGTGAAGCCGATGGAGAAAACTTTTTTTTTTTTCCAGGCCATATGGTAAACAGTAGCATTTTAAGCAAAATCTAATGCTTTATGCAAAGCTGACATAAAAACTAGTATTTATTAGGCCATAGAGAACATGATAGTATTGTTAGCAAAATCAAATGCTGCTTGTACACAATGCTGACATAAATACCACTTGGGCAAGAGAATTACTCGTTCTAGGCTTGTCCCCTCATTTAAATTTAGCATGATTGTTTCATTTTGGTTGCTTTATTTTCATTTTTGATTTTTTTTGTCTTGTTTCTGGGAGATGGTATGGTTTTAAATCAGTTTTGTTTGAATATAACTTCAATGATTTTCTTTTGTATATTATTTATGAAAGCTTATTGAAAAAGACTGTAAACAAAAAAAGATGTTAGATAAAACAAATAACGTATACATATTATCAGGTGGCTTTCCTAGCTTAGAAGGTAGAGTTACTGGATTAGATTTTCCAACAGATGTATTTGATATTGATATTGTATGTCTGCAGTGCACTGAGAAAAGAGTCATTGTCCTGACAAAAGCAATTGTGTAGCTGTAGGCTTGATAGGTAAACAGATCCATTGTTTATATCCTAGTTTCAAATCATGTCCGAAGTCCTGGATAGCAGAACATGACTAGAATGGTCATAATCTTCAATGATCATGTTGATTTCTTAAGAAGCCTTGGAGGTCACTGCTTGAATCTTTTCAAAACAGGACTATGATTATTAAAATGATAGGATTGTAAGTGTGCAACCGTGAAATGGCCTGCATTTACGCAGCACACCAGACCTGCAAGAGTTGACATACCACACCCGAGATGAGAGAATTGTTCATTTTCTTCGGATACTTTAATGAGGCAGTTGATGGAACGAAAATTTTGTGATCTGGTTTCTGTAAATCATTAGAGTTAACTTCATTTTAGCATTTTCCACCGTTCACATACAGGTTTGAAATTCTGCATTATTAGCAGAACCCACAACACTATTCTGATCCTACCACATGGTATTGACCCAGAATTTTATCAATCTGTCCTACTGTGCGATGATGGTCTTGCACAACAGCCTTATTGGGTGACAGTTCTTTTGATACTATATGTGTGTGTAGATGATCAAAATGTGTGTGATTCGAGTCATCGTTTGTGTGCGTGCGTTCGTGAACGTGATGTGCATGCGCGCATGTGTGTGTGTGTGTGTGTGTGTTTTATGTATGTGTAAATATGTACGAATGAGTCTCAGTGCTTATGTATAGGAACATGATCTCTCTCTCTCTCTCTCTCTCTCTCTCTCTCTCTCTCTCACCACCAGTCGTTCTTCTCACTTACTTGTTCACGCATGCATTTAAAACAAGGTTTAGATTAAAAAAAAAAAAAAAAAAAAAAAACTGAAAATCTTCATGCACCAACCAGTGCGTGTGCTGCATATGTAACAATCCTCTCACTCTGTGCCCGACTCACGCATTTCCGTCCAAGCGATCTCTGTTCGGTTCTCTTTCATGCACGCCCGAACATACGTTCACACGCATGCGCGCGCACATACACACAAGCCACAGAGACGTTGTGCAGTTCGCACGGGCTGGAACTAACCACACATATAAAAGCGTTTCATCATTTTGCCTGCGGAGCATTGCCCCGTTAGTGTGCTTGCATGTGTGTCTGCGAATCGAGGCATATTTTGCCATAATATACTAGAATGTCTGAAGAGTTCCCATGTTACAGTTCACAAGGTGGGGCCGTGTTTGTGTGTTCCAGCTGGCTGTGGTGGACCTGGTTTTTCTCTGTCGGCTCAAAATCAGGAATCCTTTGAAGGACATTATTCCAGCTCGAAGGCAAACGACCGACACAGACAGTCGTATAACAGTTATTCAGACTCCGCCATGAAAGTAGCTCTGGACTTAGTGTGTCAAGGGCACTCCATTAGACAGTCGGCCAGATGTGCAGGTGTGCCTTGGACAACAGTCAGAGACCGATGGACTAAATACAAGCTTCAAGCGTTTCGTTGAAGTTTCGATCAAAAGTGTAAGGCATGTGTTGGTGCTACAATTATCCTTGGCATTGAGAATATTTCTGGGTTTGGCAGTATACAAATGTCTTGGGGGGGGGGGGGGGGGGGGGGGGGGGGGGGTTCAGGCACAAGAGGTGATGTGAAAAATGTCCGACTCGGCAGAAAGTCTCCTTAAAAAAGTAATTATGGCAATGTGAAAGAGAACTGTCTGAGAGGAGATTATTTTGTTGACTCGCATGAAGACGGAGGCATGGTTCTACATGTAAGAAATACTACTTTCCATGAGTTCAGGTGTAGAGGTGAATAAGGATACATTAATACAGATCATGTTCTCCCCGCTCCTCTCCGCTCCCACACACACACACACACACACACGCACGCACGCAGGCACACGCGCGCGTGCGCGCACTCACACACACACACACGCACGCACGCACGCACACACACACAATTCATGTGATTTTCTGCATGAACAAACATTTATGTGCAATTGTACGAAACAGAGAGAAAACCAGGTCCATGTTCTCGAGTGCTGATGCTTAATACATTTAAAGGCAAATTTGATAGATCCAGCCTTTCTTTTCTCTTGCTGTTTAAAACAAGTGCAGGATGCAAGGTAAACTTACAATATGTTTTGATCATAAATAAGATAGGAAAACATTACCGCACATCAGATAGGGTGGATATGCGGTTTTAAGTAAATTGATACACCAAAACGACAATGTCCAGAAGTTTGTTTTGTCTGCTCAAAATTTTAAGAAAAAAGTAATCTGGATAGTGTGTTGTAGTCATGTTCACGGGCTATCGATTCTTATCAAATATATTCGATGAAGCCAGCTGATTTTTTTTTTTAAAGGAGGAAAAAAAAAATGAAGAGCTGTAGGCCTATTTGATTAAAAGGACTACATTTGGTTTTGATGTATTTCCGTGTTGGGGTAGAGGTCCAGTAAGTGTGTATGTGTGTGTGTGCGTGCGTGCGTGCGTGTGTGTGTGTGTGTGTGTGTGTGTGTGTGTGTGTGTGTGTGTGAATGCCCCGGCGCACTTACCTGATCGTGTATGTGGGTGTGTGCGCACGGTGTAAATGTGCGAATGCGTGCATGCATATGAGAGAGAGAGAGAGACCCAAAGTGTGTGCGAGCGAGTGTGCATGTTTGCATATGTGCGCGTCTGAATGTGTACAAGTTTATATATTGTGTGTGTGTGTGTGTGTGTGTGTGTGTGTGTGTGTGTGTGTGTGTGTGTGTGTGTGTTTGAATATGAGAAACTTTTAAAAGAAAATGAAATGTGTGGAATTTACTGCTCTTGATTAGTCTCCGTGGGCAAATTTTGAACTATTCTTGGGCCTTTTCTGATTATAGTTCGAGGGAAAGGGTTATATACATTGAAAGAGCTTATCATTATAATGGATTTCATTATAGCATGTATGGATGCATTAACATCATGCTGTGTTAATTTTCCATTCTGCACCGTACCTAAAGAAATGAGAAGTTTGTTGTTTGTGCCGCACATGGAACATGGCACGAGTAAATAAAAAGCAGTACATTGTTTGACAACCTGTTTTCATGTCGATTTAGAATGAGTGTGGGAGTGTGAAAGGGGGAAAGAGAGGGGCGGGGAAGGTGGTGTGGCGTCTCTCTCTCTCTCTCTCTCTGTCTCTCTCTCTCCCCTCCCTTCTCCCTCTCTCTCTCTCTCTCTCTCTCTCTCTCTCTCTCTCTCTCTCTCTCTCTCTCTCTCTCTCTCTCTCTCTCTCATTCATTCATTCCAGTATATTCTTTGTCCGTTCAGTGTTCCATATTTTCTAAATTCTCTTTTTCTCTATGCCACGTTTTCCTCTTTGAAATTCCCCTTTGTGTGTGTGTGTGTGTGTGTGTGTGTGTGTGTGTGTGAAATTTGTGTTCTTTTCTTTTTCTTTCTTTCCTTCTGTCTTTTTTTCCTTTTAAACCACAACACACAAAACATTTACAAATACAATCATGGAGGTTGATATGAATTTGTGAAGTGGATTTAGGATCACCTGACAATGACTTTAAAAATATTGCACAATTAAGATTTTCGAGCACACTCTGGATATCAAAAAATACTTCTTAGTACACATTCTTGCCCGGCCCACGCCCCCGCCCCCGCCCCCCCCCCCCCCCCCCCTCCTCTCTCTCTCTCTCTCTCTCTCTCTCTCTCTCTCTCTCTCTCTCTCTCATTTTGGTATGTTAACTCATATGCATACAATGACACAGAAACGGTGAATGCATACGCAGGAAAGGGTACACATACTTACACTTAAGTCCATCTTTTCCTGGTATTTACGGCAAAATTATCAGACAATGTTTGTGTGTCAAGTCTTGTCAGCTCTTCAGAAATTAACTGCTCAAGCTCATCCCTTCCTCCTGACCCCTATTCCAGCTCTGACCCCAATTTCTGGACACGAAGTTTACCCCAAGATGGGCTTAAACAAACGACTCGATTCAAATACAGATTTGAACGTTTCCCATATCTGTCAGTCAAGTATTTGATACTCGTACTTTGACATCGGCCTATTCATATCACACACACACACACACACACACACACACACACACACACACACACACACACACACACACACACACACACCTGTATATTTAAGATAAATTAAAAGTTTAATAAAGAATCCTGACTCGAAGTTGAACTGCCCGTATTGTGACTTCAAGACAAACCATAATCAAGGAGACACATTTCGGGTACTGTTGCTGTGGTCTTGTAAACGAAGATGGTGCTACTTTCACTTTGCTTTACATCTTAGCAGAACGTCCTCCTTCAAGGCTGAACCTTTGCGGTCGGCTGGGCTATAAGCAACATTACCTTACCTTACCTTCAAGGCTGGTGGACGAAATCTGACGCAGCTATTCGCTGCTTTATCTTTGAAGCTTTTCAGGGCTGTCGTAGGTCCAGAGACGCGGGTTGTGTCTCACGAATGCTGAATGAACTCCAGTTACCACCCCTCGCAAGTGCGCAGGAAACGACAAAGACTAGTAACCTTCTATAAGATCATTGAAGGACTTCTTCCAGCACTGCAACCAGAGAATTTTTTAACACCAATGGAAGAATGGCGAAGTCGTCTGTCTTCCAAAAAGGGCAACCTCTCAGAGTGCGACAACTGGAGAAGAGTTACTGTACTGTCGATACCAGGGAAAGTGTACTGCCAGGTCATCCTCAACCGACTGCGCGACGTAGTGGACAATGAGCTCAGGGAACAACAAGCAGGCTTCCGTCAGAAACGATCCTGTGCGGAACAGATCTTCACACTAAGACAGGTCATCGAGAAGTGTGGAGAGGACCAAGTACCCCTGGCCATCAGCTTCATTGACTTCTCCAAAGCATTTGACAGTGTCCACAGACCATCATTGTGGAAAATGATGAAAACCTACGGCATCCGAGAGAAAGTTGTGTCGGCCATTGAGCAAATTTACATAAACTCCAAGTGCAGAGTCAGGACGGAAGATGGCTACACTGCTGGGTTTGAATTTGTCACCCGAGTAAGGCAAGGTTGTGTCCTCTCCCCTTTCCTCTTTGCAATTGCTATTGACTGGGTTCTGAAACATGCAACCCACGAAAGGGAATCAAATGGACAGGCCGATGACATTGCCGCTCTTGCAAGCACCACTCAAGATCTGCAGGTGCTTGTAGACAATATCAGCAAGTTTGCAAGCAGCATTGGCCTCATTATCAGTGCCAATAAGACTAAAAACATGCTTACCGGTAAACACCAAGGGCCAGCAGACATCTCATCGACAAAAACAAGTGGAAGTAGTAGAGAACTTCACATACCTAGGCAGCTCTATCAACAACGCCAATGACCTCGACCATGAACTGAAGTGTCGTACTGGGAAAGCGACATCAACATTCAATTAGCTGAGCAAAATATGGAACAGCGAGAAATTCTCCCTTAGAATCAAATTGAAATTTTATAACTCCAGTGTGATTTCAACGCGTTTATATGGCTGTGAAACCTGGCAACTGAAGACACCCAGGAAGAAACTCGACGCTTTTGACCAAGTGCCTAAGTAAGATCTTGGGCATCAAATGGTCAGACTTTATACCAAATGAAGACGTCGTCAGGGAGAGGTCCAAACAGCTCCCCGTGTCAACCATCGTCTGCAGACGGCACCTCCACTGGCTGGGTCATGTCTTAAGATTACCCTCTTCAAGATCTGCAAACCAAGCCATTAAATGGACCCCAGCAGGCCAGAGAAAAAGAGGACGACCCAGGATGAGCTGGCGACAGACAGTGGAGAGAGACCTCAGACTCGTTGACCTCTGCAGCAATCAGCAGAGACATTATGTTGCCATCCTTGCACTAAGTTGCATCAAAAATGTTTTTAACCATACAGGTCAATCTTTGAATACGATCCTGGTCGTGATCCTGATAGCCTATGTGGATGCAGCGCCGGAACAGAGTCCCATTGAGCTGAACTCGGGGATGGCTGTTGGGGCACCAGTTTCATAGGGTCAGAATGTTTTTTAAAAAAGTAAATAAACCAATTTTGAAAATAAGTTTTTATTTACCTGAAGAGGGCTGCTCTCTCTTTTTACGTTGCTATTTATAACGTAGGAAGGTTCCAGCAACGTATAAGTCCTGATCCTGATCCTCATATGGCAGCACATCGGATGCCATGACACAACTTTAGAAAAGAAATCTTCATTGGTCTGGTCATGTATTCCAAATTTACTTGTTGCCGACTTCATTTCCAGGAAATGAATTTCTTCTACAGAATACAGTTACTGTGTCGTTAGTCGGGCAGGATTTCTATTAGATCACTTCAGTTTGAGAACTCGGTCTATCATAGTGCGTTAAATCATATCGGACAACAACAAGACGCCAGTTCTCCCAGTAGCCACACCACTGCTGAAGAAGACAGACGGAGGTCTGTCGAAAGCTCCAAGTAAGTGCTATTCCTAGCTGAGTGACTTGTATAAATCCGGTAGTCGTTATAACAAGAACAAACAAGAAAAAACGCTAATTCGCTCTCTCTCTCTCTCTCTCTCTCTCTCTCTCTCTCTCTCTCTCAATGTCTTTGTAGTTATGAGTTTTCGTTGGTTGGAACAGAGTGTTGGATGTTTAAAACATTTTTGGCTTGTTTTAAGCAGAGAATAATTGAGTGTAGCTTGCAAGACTGGAATAGTCATATTAAAAACAGTGAGAGATTTTCTTTGTTTCGATTTATAAAAGTCAAATCAGGTAATGGAAGCGGAACCTCATCTGTCGATGAATATTAGTACTTTTGTCAGATCTGCATTAACTAAGTTTAGATTCGGTGTATCTGATATTGCTGTACACAGGCAACGTTACAGTGTTCATACAGAATTAGATGTTTTATGTCCATTGTGCAAGTCTGCCCCAGAGAACGAACTTCATTTTCTATTTGTTTGCCCTTTCTTTACAGATTTAAGACAAAAATATATTCCTTTGAAATATTATCGACGTCCATCATTTTTTTTAGGCTTGTCTTGCTTTTGTCGTCAAGAAATGAGAATATTGTTGGTGATCTAGCTTCATGTTTGTTTAAAGAGGAGGAGTTATCTGACGTAAATTTTGTTTATATGTGCTTGTATATTAATGTGTTGTTACATCAGTTATATATCAATACCCACCTTCAAATGGGCTGTGGGCCTCTCTTGAATAAATTATTGTTATCATTATCGTTATCATTCTCTCTCTCTCTCTCTCTCTCTCTATCTCTCTATATATATATATATATATATATATATATATATATGTATATATGTGTGTGTGTGTGTGTGCGTGTGCGTGTGCGTGTATAGATGGATTGATTGATTGGTTGATTGATTGATAGGTATGGAAAAGGCCTAAATTACTCACGGGAAAAGGTCAATTGAATTTTTTTTGTTGCTGTTGTTGTTTGAGAGACTTGAAAGACACCAAACCTGAAAAACTTCGGCCAAGAGAAGAACAAACAACAATGGAAATTAACAGATAATGGAGAAGAAACAAGTGCATGTAAACACGCTTTCAGTCATCGTGAAAATAACATAACAGAGAAGGAGAGGGCTTGCAGAAGGGAAAGGAGGGCGGGTGGAGACGTGGAGATGGAGAGGGGAAATAGGAGTGGAGGGGGAAGGAGGTGGAGGATAGATTTGATGAAAAGGTTCCTATATTTCAATTATTTTCCCTTTGTTTTTTTGTTACTAATTTCTTTAAGTGCTTTCTTCCAGTTCCCTTTCTACACTTCACTGGCTTCCTTACCAGTGGTGTTCTACGTGGCCACACGCCACAGTTAGAATGTTGATCTAAGTCGCTATAGTAATCCACGCAAGCGTTTTGTGGCCTATCATAAGTTTAAGTCAGCGTTTGATATTAAAATGATAATCGATCGAAAGAACACACCAATCACTTCCCTTTTTTTTTCTTTTCGGTTTTCTGTCGATGACGTCACTCAATCTTCAAATACAAGACCTTCCTCCCCAGCTGACGTTACATTTCAGCCCTTTTCACACACCCGCGACCCTATCTTTGCGTAGAAGGTAAAAGTCAGTTTGAATGAAAGTTTCAAAAAAAGTTAAAAGCACACTGACTGCAGGCGAAACTCTAAACTTTAAAACAAATGTTGAAGTAACGAGCTCCCAATCCACGTAAGTCTATAGGAACTAACATTGACTCACTGATTTTTTAACGAGGACACAAACAACAGAAATGAGTAAATAATGAAGAAGAAAATGGTGAAGGTAATCACGTTTTCAGCCTTTATGAAAATGGATTACTCGGATTTTAAACAGAGGGAGTTGAGATGAAAGTGGAGAGGAAGACGAGAGATCGAGTTCAAAGGACGACTTTAAGATTAATATTAAATCGTTTACTTACAGTAATGGTAATTATTATTGAGTTTTGTATGTTGAACAGAGCTGTTGATTAAATCTGTGCAGAATCGAATGTCGGCTCCCCGGGTGAGAATTCTTCAGTGAACAGTCAGTTGCTATGGTGAACATAGTCAGTTGCAATGGTGAACATAGTTGCAATGGTGGTTGTTCACCCATGGTATCTAACGTAGAGTGTCATATGTACAAAACCACGGAGAAGACATCGCAATCCAGCAGACCGTCAAAGAGGCCAGAGAAGGAAACAGAAGAGATACAGAAGAAAAGCTATACAAAGAAATAACTTACCAAAACAAAGACATGAATAAACAAAATTAACGAACATATCTAGGCCTTTGCTTCAGGATTCAACACAAATGAAAGGGGAATTATTCAGGTACAACAGACAACACAATAAAATTTAACAGTCAGTTTGAGCAAAAGTAAGTTTCACAGCAGCACATTAAGTGCAGGAAGCAAAAGATTTCTCTCTCTCTCTCTCTCTCTCTCTCTCTCTCTCTCTCTCACACACACACACACACACACACACACACACACACACACACACACACACACACACACGCACACACACACACACACACACACACACCACACACACGAATGTTGAAGTACGTGAGTCCAAATGTTGAAATACGTGAGTCCAAATGAACGTAATAAACACTAACGGAACACGCCTCGACCTCTTGTCTTCTTTTAGAGGACACGAACAAACAAAGAATGGAAATTAATGAATAAGTGAATGTACCAATATTGGGCCTCTTCCACATTGTTGAGCCATCCCACCTGTACCCATATATAGGGTTTTCTATCGTTGAACCAGCTCCAGTTTGTGGCTTCAAGGAAAGCTCTTTGTTGTTAGTGTGTGTGTGTGTGTGTGTGGTGTGTGTGTGTGTGTGTGTGTGTGTGTGTACATAATATGCTGAAGAATTTAGAAGTGGGGAGGGGGGAAGAAAAAAAAAAAACAAATGCAGACTAACAATTCCTCCACATCATAATATTACAAATTACTTGGCAAAGATTCGAAGGGGGAGAAAAGAAGGAGGGGGGATTAGGGGGGGGGGGGGGGGGGGGGGGGGGGGGGGGGGGGGGGGGGGGGGGGGGGGGGGGAAGGGGGGGGGGGGGGGGGGGGGGGGGGGGGGGGGGGGGGGGGGGGGGGGGGAGGAGAAGGGGGGGGGTGGGGGGGGGGGGGGGGGGGGGGGGGGGGGGGGGGTGCACTTGGGGCGGGAGGCGACAAACCCAGAAGGGGGACCAATTGGGGGAAATCGGGGGGGGGGAGAGGGGAGAATGGGGGGGGGGGAGACTCATTGGGGGGGGGGGGGGGTGGGGGGGGGGGGAGAAGGGGGGGAGCGAAAGAGAAAGAGAGGGAATCAGAGAAAAGAGAAAAGAAGAATAAATTAAATATGAAGCCCTTCAAAAAAAAGACCCCATGGCGACCTGTTCAAAGTAACCCATCTTGAAGACAAACTATTCATAAAGTTATTGCCTGCTCCTAAGCCTTTAACGTCTGCTGGATCAGCTCATCAGGGAACATCACGGGACACACGGCCTGGATTGTTGTCCGTGGTCCCTTGGCATCAAATAGAGATTATACCACAGTCTACAATTATGACCATGTATTATGACTCCCAAGGTAAAACTTCAAAAAACGGAATCCAACAGCACCTCAAGCAGCCAGGAAGGGTAGAGAGTTTAAAACGAAACAAAAAAACCCAAAAAACACAAAGGTAAAGAAACAAGTTGCTGAAAAAAAAAAAACTAAAAACCATGCATAATATAAGGGTAAATCTGTGACCCTATATATTAAACGTTTTAGTAATTTCTCACATTTGTTCAGGACTAACCTTATGAAAAAAAAAAAAATGAATTGTTCTTAGGTCAAATGTACAGCCATTTCCTTATGTCTTCAAGGTAGCATCGTGAACCCATGTGCAGTTATTTACATTACAGCAAATGGTGTTTAACTATAGACACCCATGTTTTGCTTATTTTGGGACAGCAGAATACTCCAATGTCCGGCTTAGCTGGTTACTTTCTGGGGGAGTAAGGATGGCTCACTTAGGAAATACTTGTCAACTGACTTCAGTTGATTTTTTCTCTCGGTCGAGATGTGCCTTTCGTTTTTTTTTTTTTTTTTTTTTAATTTCATTTCCATTTTATGGAGCCCAAAAAACCCCCCCCCCCCCCCCCCCTCCCCCCCCCCCCCCCCCCCCCCCCCAAAACAAAAAAACATTACCACACCATGTTCCCCCCCCCTCCCCCCCCTCCCCCCCCCCCCCCCCCCCCCCCCCCCCCCCCCCCCCCCCCGTCTGCTCCGTTCTTTTTCCTTTCTTTCTTTCTTTCTTTCTTTCTTTTTTTCCAAATAAATATCTAGGACATTTTTAAGCCTTTTGACTGTTTGAAAAATACGATTATATTTCTTCAAATGACGGTTTCGACTGTTTGATTCCACGTTTATTGGTGAATTTATGTTGTCACGTTTTAGATGACTACATGTCCTGAACACAATCTTCAGTACGAAAGAAGAAACCAAACTGCGTATATAATAATAAGCATGTGCCCAATACTAGCGGAGGCGTGGCGCAATTCTGTAGGAGGCGTGGCGCAATTCTGTAGGAGGCGTGGCGCATTTCTGTAAGAATCTTCCAATACTGGGCTACTTTTTGAAAAATCAAAGTTATTTAAGAAGATTAATAATAAATGAAATAAAGACGAGTGCTGGTGGCACTTTTGTATGTGCAAAACATTTCACGATAGTTTGAAAACTATTTGAGAACGTCTGCCTTGCATTCTGACCATTACGTAGCGAAATGTTGCTAGTGGAGAAAAAAAAGATGGGGCCCATTAATGAAAAAAAAAAAAAGGGTGCAGGTAAAACAAGTTTTAGTCACTGTGAAAATGACATTACAGGGATTTCAAAGGAGGGTGACTTGGGTGAGGGGGGAGCAGGAGAAGGGGGGGGGGGGGGGGGGGGGGGGGGGGAGGAGGAGGAGGAGGAGGAGGAGGAGAGATGGGGTGAAAAGGACGGCGTCAAAGTATGAAGATTAATTCCTTCACTGGTACCCATGAAGTGGGGTGTGTGTGGGGGGTGTGTGTGTGTGTGTGTGTGGGGGGGGGGTATTTGAATTTTGTAGTTTGAACAGAACGGTTCCTTTATGCCCTTCAGAGTCCACTTTCGCCCACTGAGTGAGAACTCTTCGGTTTGGTTGTAGTTATGGCGCTCCACTGAAAACTTAGCCTTCTTACCCTGCGCTTGTTTCGTCTCCATTACTAGTCCGTTTCCGTTGTTTGTTTGTTTTGTTGTTCTGTCCTGCCATAAGAAGACCAACAGGTCGAGGCTCGTTCCTTCAATGTTTGTTAAGTTCGTTTGGTGGCTGAATGCTTCATCGTTTCCTTTTTACTTCGTTGAGAAGACGCTGAGCGCCGGCTGACCTGTAACATGGTGTCAAGCTGGAATGTGACTGAAGGAGACAACAGTGATTGTTTAGCGACTCTGGTCGACTGCTCAACCATTGCGGAAGTTTTTGCGCTTTCAGTTTATGCATGTGGTGAACATCTGTTGTTGCATGCCTACGTGTTCCTATATTTGTTATTTATCGAGAATACGAGAAAAAAAATCCTTTGTATGGTGAGGACAAATTGAAAGTCCAAGGCATCTGACTTTGCCCACACTCATTCACCTATTCGTCTTCTTTTCTTATTGTCAAGGCAAGCTTGCCGACCTGCCCATGATTCTTGTTGTTTATTGAGGTTTGACTCGTAACGACCAGTCTTATTCTTTTGTGTACTTGCAGACCACATGCGAGCCAAGGTGTCCTCGTCGATGACGATAGAGTTCAGGGAGTACAAGAAGTACTCCCAGGCAGATGCAGCACGGGCGCTTCATCTGGTCCACATGGGGCTGTCGCTGTCAGCATCGCAGACGCAGACAGGAGTTCCCATGACAACCATCTTCCGTATGACCAAACGGTGCCAGGAACACAGTGGGAACTGTAGGGGTGCTTATATAACAGCCTCCAGACATCAGCAGACTTAGCACTTGAACCCACCCATCAATCTCATACAGGCCAGTCCTTCGTCCATCCCCACCCCCACCCCCACCCCCCATCCCCGCAAGACTCGCTTGCCACTCCCACCAGATGACTGATCGTCTTCATGCAAAATGAACCTCTACAGGTCTTTGTTTTTCCCACGCACCATCAGCGAGTGCAACGACCTTCAGCTCGACATCATGACATCATCCTCAGTTTCAAAGTTCTATCCACGAATGATGACAGGTTCAAATCCTGGACCCAAACCGTTTTTTTTTTTTTTCCAGTCACTCATCCATATCAAATATCACCTCTTCCGTTTCCATTGTCTTGTGAAGGTCCACCACCTCGGGTCCTTGCCTCCTAAAGTTGAATTCAGGTTTAACGTCGTCGTCCACGTCATGCGATGCTGCAAAGGGAATAACTACTCTTGAAGAATGGGGTTTGGAAGCTTGACAACACGTTAAGAAGGGGAACGAAAAGGACACCTTTGGGGAGGGGGGGGGGGGGGGGGGGGGGGGGGGGGGGACGGGGGGGGGGGGGGGGGGGGGGGGGGGGGGGGTGGGGGGGGCGGGGGGGGGGGGGGGCGGGGGGGGGGGGGGGGGGGGGGGGGGGGGGGGGGGGGGGGGGGGGGGGGGGGGGGGGGGGGGGGGGGGGGGGGGGGGGGGGGGGGGGGGCAACAAGATTCGAAACAAAGATCTTACATTAGACTGCAAATTTGGTGCTATATCACCGACACAACCATGCGCCGTCGATGCTTCTCTCCATCTTTAATATCCCTCTTATCCCTGTTCACCCCTAGGTGCTTGACGCCATCATTCTGGCAGCAGATATGACGCAAAATCACCGTCGGAACTCTCCCAGTCTACTTACCACAAATGATGATGGTGGACATGAAAACCAAGCAGAACCGTTCGTGGTAGGAAATGCGGTATGTCTTGTGAAACTGAAAACTTACATGGTGTGAAATGTTGTAATAACGGAGTTATTTGGTCAGTACGCAATACCTTTGTTTATTTGTTTATTTATTTATTTATTTTTTGCTGTTGTTGTCAGTGTGTGTGAGAGAATGAGTGAGTGAATGTGTGTGTGTGTGTGTGTGTTGTGTGTGTGTGTGTGTGTGTGTGTGTGCGTGTGCGTGCGTGTGCGTGTGTGTGTGCGTGTGGTGTGTGTGTGTGAAAAATCTCCTACCTGTTGTTGGTATCCCAGCGGTTATGACATGCCAACTATTAAGTCGTAATTGGAAATTAGGTGGTGAATATTTTACACAGTCCAGCGTGGACACTAACCGTCCATTCTGCTGTGTCTCTTTACCCATACATTTGTTTTTCAAATGTATTGTCTGTGGTGGCATTTATAAGTTTTGTTTTTTTCAAATAATTCTCATAATTTTTGTTTTAAGTTGGGGAGCGATCAACGAAGGGGAATGCCCTGTCCTCTCAATACACTTTAATTCTGTGTGTATCTAGCTGCCATGCCATACACCTCTTTTTGTTTGTTTCTTTTTCAGCATATCACTTTTTAGTCGAGGGTCTTGCTTGTTAGTGATGTGACTTTTCTTGTATGTGCGTTGCGGGTCAGCGGGCCTATGATTCAAACTTGAAACTTTGAACCCCCCCCCCCCCCCCCCCGATAGTTTTTTTCTTTTAGCCAGCCCTCCCCCCCCCCCCCCCCCCCCCCCACCCCCCCCCCTTGACCCCCCCCCCCCGTTCTAACCCTCACCCCCCCCCCCACCCCCCCCCCCCCCCCCAACCCCCCACCCCCCCCCCCTCCCCCGGATAGTTTTTCCTTTAGCCCAACCCCCCCCCCCCTTGATTTTTTTTTAATCTTTAAACATAACAAATAAACCAAAACAATGTTTTATAACTGCAGTGGTACAGTGTTTATGTTTGGTTTTTTTTGTTGTTTGTGTTTGTTCAAGAAATCCCATGTAGGAATACTTGTATTGCTTGAGTGTTAACTGAATGTCGGCTGCACAATGATTTAAGACTGGAAAAAAAAAAAACTTAGAAACTACTATTGCATATGTTACAAAATGTATGTGTTTGTTTGTGAACTGAACAACGGCGTTAATCTAATGACCCTACTCCACGCCTGAAATCTCCCTAAGGCATGCAAGAGAAAGAACTCGTGTTGAAAACACTCCCCGTATGAGGTATACCCAGATCATCCTACTCCTCGTCCTATGTTCAAAAACACTCCCCTCCCGTAAAATTGTCAGTGTCCCAAACGACAGACCACACCAATCAAAAGACATTGTAGCTGAATTTTAGGGGAGAAGGGGAGGGGGAGTGGGGTTCTGGAGCTAAGCCAGAACTATTCGCCATCTGTTCTACAAACACTACCCTGTGAGTGATTTGGGGTATGAACCAGAAAAACCTTCATGGGGTAAATATAGGTGTGTGCCCATCGCCACCTCTCTGTCATACAGGGCAGGTAAGTTTGGGCACGTGCTTGTGTTCACTTCCCTCCCTCCCCTCCCCCATCCCACTATAACTCCCCCCCCCCCCCCCCCCAAAAAAAAAAAAAAAAAAAAAAAAAATCAGGAATGATATGCTTTGATTGAACCGTGCCACTGTTCTGGACACTTTAAGGATTTTGAAGAAGGGGAGTGATTTGGGAGCAAAGGGGGTCTGTCTGTCTGTCTGTCTCTCTTTCTCTCTATATATGTCTGTCTGTCTGTCTCTTACTTATAACCTGCGTGTGAGTAAAAAAAAAAAAAAAAAGCTAAAACTGCTGCAAACAAACGGCACGTATGCTTACATTGTGTCTTAGTGTGTGTGTGTGTGCGTGTGCGTGTGTGTATTTGTGCGTGCGTGCGCATGTGCATGTTTAAATCCTTTAGCTGTTCTGAGTCAACAGCGCGCTGTGTGTATGTAATTGTACTTCAGTTTTACGTCTGTTCACAAAATTACATGATATTAGACGAAGAGAGAGAGAGATACATAAATGTCTGTGACTATGTAAGTGTATGCATAATGTGGTTATGTAAGTGCACATAAATGTCCCTCTAAATATCCCTATAACATACGTGCAAAATGATATTAAAGTAAATGCTTAACTGGACTACAAATTCAAGGAAAAATAACATTAAATCTGAAAAGACATCACACACAAAGACATGCCTGATAATGGTGGTAAATGAGCTTGAAGAGGTAAACAGTCAAACAGCATATGCTTGCTGGTTATTCTTCGTTCTCCACAAATACATTTTGCTTCGTTTGTTTGTTTAGTTTTTAAGGCATCAAGTTTTGATTTATAAGGTATTGAAATGAAATTTCGGTATTGGTTCATATTTTCACTTGTAAATTAGGAATACTGTTTACATGTTCATAATTAATTAAATGAGTATTTTTATCAGCCACACAAAGCAACGTATTTCTGTAGTGTTTCTGAATCTGTACCAGACGGTTTGCTTTAATAATTGATTGACTTCAGGTAAAGAAAAGGATATATTCAGTACCGTGGCGCACTTTTCATTTCTGCCTCCTCTCTTTGCGCGCATCTATCAGCTAGCTCATTACCCAAATCCACAATGCGATGGAATCCAACAGAAGGTGACATCAGTTCCTTTACATATCAAAACATGAATAAGATGGCATATTTCATTTATAAGAACATTGTTCGAAATGGTATTTGGAAATTCTATGGTTTGCAGAACAGACATTGAATCCACACAAATAACTACTTTAGATATTGATTGTAGGAAGTCAAGTAAATGTGACAACGCCATAACAACAGCTATCATTTCGGTGTGCGTATGTGCTTGCGTGCATGTGTGTGTGTGTTTGTGCGTGCGTGCGTGCGTGCGTGCATGCGTGCGTGCGTGCGTGCGTGTGCGTGCGCGCGCGTGTGTGTGTGTGTGTGTGTGTGTGTGTGTGTGTGTGTGTGTGTGTGTGTGTGTGTGTGTGTGTGTGTGAGAGAGAGAGAGAGAGAGAGAGAGAGAGAGAGAGAGAGAGAGAGAGAGAACGCATCTGGGATATTGGATCATGGCTTGTAACAGACTTCTGCACACAACCATACTCTGCACCAAACGAACTATAAAGAAGATCTTTCATTTCAGGAATGGGGATTGGGGAAGGACTGAAAGCTGACGCCTCTCCGAAGTCTCGGAAAAGGTCTGCTGTCTCTTTACTGATGGAGCAGACGTTAGCACTCTCAGGCAGGATTTCAAAGAGCAACTGTTCCAGGCTACTAACAAACATATCCTATCTGTCTTGCGTTCAAACAATACCCGCTTCCTTGGCTGAATAACAAACTAAGAATACTCCCAAAGGAAAACAAAAGGGCTGATAAAGAAACCAAAAGCACCAGGTTATGAGCAAATTATCGCTTCATAATGCAATAATGCAAACAAATTGGCAATGATAATGTTGCTTATAGCCCAGCCGACCGCAAAGGGCCATATCAGGATTGTCACCGCATTGAAGTCAACTCACAAGTCATTAAAAAAAAAAAAAAAAATCTCATTTACACAACTTTTTTTTTTAACACAATCTTTCAAAAAAATACCGGAAATTTTGTTCAAAATCTTTCTTCCGTAAAATCTCAGATCAAACGAAATATGTTAATCTCCTCAGAAACTCAAAGATCAAATCAGGTGTAACATCTCTGAACAAATTTTTCATGGAGTCTGCTGTAAAGTGTTTATGTCTCACATCATGCAAGTACCAACACTCGAAAAGGGCATGTTCCACTGTGAATGGTAGGCTGCAGGACATGGAACGCACCACGGAGCTTCTTCACATTTAAATGATAAGAATGGTGTAAAAACGAGTGGCCTGTATGCAAACGGCACAACACTGTTTTTTTTTATGGCCGCCTCGGGATCATGGTAAAAACTTTTTCAGGTTTGACGGATTTTAAATAGTTTGTTATCCGTTTTCGAGTCCCATTCCACTTGCCAGAGGTCTTTGACATGAGCCCGGGTTTGGGGTTTCAGATCAGTGTGAGGGATTGACAATCTGCTCAACTCTTTCTTCGTGGCACTCTTAGCAAGTTGATCAACCATTTCGTTGCCTCGGTTGGCCACATGGCTGGGAAGCCAAGCAAAAAACCTATGTTATATTCATCTTATTTCAGCGAGATATACGGTTCGAATAACTTCAGCAGTGGAGAGTGCTTGAGAATATGTCTGGCAATAGCTTCCAATGCAGAAAGGGAGTGCGACAAAATGAAGAAATGTTTATGTTTTGATTTAGAAACCATTTCAAGAGCCAGGAACAAGGCTGTCGACTCAGCATGATAGACGGAGCTGTCAGAGGGAATGTGTTTAGAACATCTCTGAGGAGGACCTGTTGCACACAATACACAGCAGAAGCAACCCCCTCCTCAGATTTGGAACCGTCAGTGAAAATTCGTTTGAAGGATGGAAGCTTGGAACATAGTTCGGCAAAAAGGACTTGTACGCCAAGGAGCTTGTGGAATCTTTACGGTACGATGCTAAATCAAATCGGATCTCTGGAGTAAAGAAAGTCCATGGTGGGTCATCAGGAAACTTGGAAAAATCACACACCACTCCAAGGTCCACATCTGCATCGTTCAAATGGGGAAGAATACGAATTCCTAGGGGTGGGATGGAACTGGGATGGTCATCGAATTTCTTTTTAAACTTGGGGTCAAAAGCACAGGCATATGTAGGGGGTTTGGGGGCTCAGAAGCCCTTGATGGTGGATGGGATCGAGACTTTTCAGGTGAGGTTTGGCCGAGCCGTAGACTACACACCCGTAGCCCAGTTTGGAGCGGATCAGAGCCCTGTAGTGACGGAGAAGAAGAGTTAATTTTCTTATGAGCGTCCCAATCCGTGTGTGCCACAACTCTTAGAACATTCAGTGCTTTTTGACTGGCAGTTTTTAAGTGCTGGATGTGACTTTGAATGATAAGTTTTTGATCAGAAATAACAATTAACATTAAAACGAATTAACAATGCTGACCTGCTAAAAATAAATTCTCTACAGAGCGGTGCAAAAACCAAACCCAACATCTTGTTTGCACCCCAGTCTTCAGACAGTCAGGATCATCTTCGCTAAAACCCTCCCCTCTATGTATGTATGTATGCATGTATGCATGTATGGATGCATGTATGGATGGATGCATGCATGCATGCATGCATGTATGTACGTATATGTATGTATGTATGTATGTATGTATGTATGTATGTATAGCTAACTAGCTAGCTCTGTGTGTGCGTGCAAATAGGCTAAACGTGCAGGGCACACAGATAACCACATATGAACTCACACACACGTGAATAATCCCCCCCCCCCCCCCCCCCCCTCCCCCCCCCATGTTTGTCTTCCATTTGTAACGTTCATTCAAAGCGTAATCATTTATCTGGGCATAATACAGTCTCTCAGTCTGATTATTTCTTTGAGAGAGAGAGAGAGAGAGAGAGAGGGGGGGGCTTCTCGTCCGATGAAACGAAACAAAACGACAGAATTAAGTATTTCAAAAAGATGGTCTCCTGTAGGTTGTTCAGTAAGCCCCTATGTGCTGGCCTGAGCAAAACCAAGCAAACACTTAGAAGGCGTAGCTTACCGTCTTGTATAGATTGGGTTGACCTAGTACATGCCAGTTGATCTAATAGAGAACTGCAGTTTTGGTAAATACTGGGTTTGATCGATCAGGGTAGGGAGTGGGGACTGGAGTGGATCGGCTCCTGTTGGATTGAACTGTACCCCAGGCACTGGGTTTAACCTGGCTGTAGTTGGGTATCAGTTCGCAACAGAAATACGCAGGCTACGTTTGCCTATGTGCCTCATGCCTGCATGTACGACAGGTGAACGGGCACTGAAACCAGTGCATTGTCCACATGCACTGTTAACAGTTTAAGGGCAAGCTAACCATCCTTGTCTATTTTGTATCGTTTACCTCTCCACTCTTCACGATTTGTTCTTAGGCATAAAAGGTCTTGTTTCATGCCTGACTGAAAGGTTACGTCTCCGGAAATATGAGGAGTAAGAGACAGGACAACATTGGGATCCCAGACCTGAGAAACAACCAGAATAACCTGGTACAGGACCCTGAAGGAAAAGCAAATCTAACTAAACAATCAGTTTTGTTCGGTTTCCTCAAATCCAAGCTTTTAATTAACATTAAACTAAAGGATGATGATAAACTCACTGAAATGCAAAATATTAAAGTAAGCAAAGCAGGAATATTTAAGTTACTTACCAACATCAATGAAAACAAAGCTACTGGTCCTGATGGCATTCCTGGCAAGCTCTTAAAATTATGTGCCAATGAATTGACCGAGGTATACCAACAACTTTACCAAGCCTCACTGGACCAGGGAGTAATACCTGATGAGTGGCGAGATGCTAGCATTGTCCCTTTATTCAAAAAGGGTGACAAAACAAAAGCAGAGAACTATAGACCGGTATCTCTTGCATCCATGTCAGCAAAACTACTTGAACACATAATATATTGTAGCATAATGGACCATCTTGACAAACATGACTTCTTAACTAACGCCCAGCATGGTTTTAGACAGCGAAGGAGTTGTGAGACTCAACTTATAACAACTCTCAATTATTTTAATAACTGTCTTAACAACAGACAGCAAACAGATGCAGTTTTATTAGACTTTTCTAAAGCCTTTGATAAGGTGACCATGAGGGCTTGCTGCTTAAATTGGAACACATTGGCATTAGCGGTTCTTGGCTAAAATGGTCTAGATCATTCTTCGTTGGGAGAACGCAGAAAGTTGTTGTGGAAGGGTCGTCATCCCATTATAAACAGTCTTGTCAGGTGTACCACAGGGAACTGTTCTGGGGCCCCCTTGTTTTTCTTAATTTATATAAATGATATAAGTAGAAATCTCTCCTGGAACTACTATAAGACTTTTTGCAGATGACAGTTTAGTATATAGAACAATCAGAAGCAAGAATGATACACGCATTCTACAAGAAGATCTAAACGGTTTACAAGAGTGGGAAAGAACTTGGAAAATGGAATTTCATCCCCAGAAGTGCCAAGTGTTGCATGTATGTAATAAACGCTGACCAACTAGATCAGAATATTCTATTCACAATACTACTCTTAAAGAAACCAATGCTGCAAAATATCTAGGCGTGATTATAGATAGTCGTCTCAAATGGAAAGAACATTACAATTTAGTATGTAAGAAAGCAAATAACATCTTAGCTTTCTTATACAGGAATACCAACGACTGCCCCCAAAAGGTTAAAGACGACTGTTACAAAACACTGGTTGCTCAGTCTGGGATCCTTACCATCGAAAGGACATTGATGACCTTGAAAAGATTCAGAAGAGAGCGCACGGTTCGTAACAGGGAACCATATCGGAATGAAGGGGAATATTAGGAAGAACATGAGGTAATTAGAATGGAAACCTTAGAAGAGAGAAGAGCTTTTGTCAAACTTAATATCTTCTTCAAAGGCAGAGCTAAACTAGTTGATATACCAATGGAACAACTAGTACTGAATAAAAGTAGCACCAGGAGTGGCAGTCAATCTTATGCCATACCTGCATCAAACATTGACAGCCATCTACATTCTTTTTATCCTAGTTCTGTGCGGCTGTGGAACTCACTGCCGGGTGCCATCACGATTGCCACAAATGCAGTCTCATTCAAGAATCAAATTGATACGACAGTCTTGAGATCTGCATATTGACTGATTTTTGTATTTTAACCTGCCCAGATATTTTAACGTTACCTGGGCCTGAATCTGGCCATTGCTTTTAACTTTTTGAATATCGTGTGCGACTCCTTGTTGGCAAATTTCGCTCCAGGGGCCAACAGGCAGAGTCGCACTTTATTTTTATTTCATTTCATTTTACATTTTAACATGCACGCTTGTGACCAACTCGTTTTTTGAGTGAACCAGTATTTTAGAAAGAAGACGAATTATGCCCTAAAGCAACGAGCTCTCTTGTCGCAACAATTGTGTACTTCTACAATTGAAGTGGATTACATTGTTTTTTCTTTTGTTTTATGTCCTCCATACCCCCAAAGGGGTGACAGGATAATTAAATCTTGAATCTTATGTTCTTCTGTGTGATTGATATATACCAAGTTTTTGGTAACTAGTTTAAAATTGACACTTTAAAGTTAATTGTGACACATTTAAGCCTCCAAATGATTATGCACGGCAGTGTAGTGTTTACAACATACAGTTTCAGTAAACGAGTAGGGTAACTCTCTACAGTAAACAAGTAGGGTAACTCTTGTTCAATACAGTTTCAGGTTTAACATCGAGTATGGCGGAAGATCCGACGATTTGACTCTATGACTTCAAGTTTGTCGTGTAAAAAAGACTAGCATGCCTCATATATCAAGTCATCTGGCAGAGCCTCATTTGTGTTTGGATATTCTTATTTGCCAGGATTGTGAATGTATGTGACTAGTCATTGTGTACATAATGCAGTCTTTCTGTGCTGCTCAAACCGAAAGGAGATGGCAGCAGTATATCAACAGTGATTGGGATGCGTTCATTTCTGCGCGAGCGTTCTTGAAAGTAATCGGGATTTTCTGTCTGAAATTTTGTTTTTGTCTGAAACTAACCAGACGTCGT